>VNJV01003497.1:0-42109 GCA_008042635.1 Drosophila nikananu | reverse complement strand
CGCATAAAAGGAGCTCACGATTCGCCAACTGATTAGTTCTCGGAGAGAGTGGATTGCGGTGATAATGGGCGCCCATTATCTTGCATCCAATAAACTAACGGCACGCGGCCATTCTTGTGGAAAATAGTTAAACGCAGATGGGAAAAAATGGTTGTCCATATAAATTACTAAGAAATACAGATTTGAAAATAATTATTTTGCAATAGACATCTGTACATAGAGACCGCTTCTTTCAAGAAAGTCCTGGTCCTTTTATAAGGAAGAAAATATATCTTCGAAGAGAAAGAAAGCTTTCTTTGCGAAGTTGTAGATTGTATACCATTGCAGTTTGCAATTAAAACAGTGAGCCGAATTTGATACCACATTCTTTTACATTGATTTTTGTAAATGCTCATTTTTGTCTACTTAAAGTTCTTCAAATTTTATAACTAAGCCAAAAAAGCATTCAATTTAAATTAGAAAGCAATTATGGGCTTTGAAAACTTAAATTATCAATTTTCTCATATTTTATAGAATAATTTCCTAAATAAGAGAGTTGGGAAAACTTTCAAGCTAAAATGGCTGGATTGACTTGGCTGTTGATACGAAGCATAAATATATACATTTAACTAATAGGATCGGTAAGGACTCCTTCACTGCCTTCACTAACAAGTGTTTGACCTTTTGAAAATTCAACCGATAATTTTAATATTCAGGGGATTTCCAAAACGACTGAATGACTGACTGAAAGCAAATGCTGCTGCTGCAAACATCTGTTCCCATACAAATGTTTGGTTCGATATTAATTAAAAGCTAAGCTAAGAAACAAACACAATGTGAAAATAAAAGCCCAAGCCACAATCTTTGCTTATCAATCTGAGTCATATTTTAATAACTTTAACAAGTCCCTGCTCCCCATTACATTATAAATATATTGTTTACTTTTGTGACTCACCCACTCTCAGGGTGTCAGTGTTGCCTTTGAAGCCTTTTACAGCTCATATCGGTTATCTTTAATGTTTAAGAAATGTTTAGTTATTAGTATTCTTAGGTACATCTTTAAAGGCTGAGTTCTTAAAATCTTTTCAGTTATTATGTGTATATGAATAAATACACGACCAATTACTGAAAATGAGTTAAAGGTAATTAAATAAATATATATATTTTAAAAACATATGTTTTAGTTTTACTATATATATATATATTATTTTTTTTTAATTTTTAACAATTAATTATATTTTCAGAACTTTTTTTTATAGCCGTTTGCTGGCAACACTGGTGGGTCTTGTACTCGCCGTAATTCAAAATGCATTTCAAATTGCAATTCTTAGTATTGTTGATATTTTCCAACGCGTGCGATTAAGTGCGGGGCACTTAGTGATAAAAATTTGATCAGGGCAGCACGGCATTGGGCATTGCTGCATAATTGATTATTAAATCGGCTGGCGGCAATTCCAATTAATTATTTATACCAATGCACTGGACTTTCTTGCGTATGTACATATGTATATGCATTGGCAATGTGATATCGTTGTATATATGTACACATATAGAATAGGACCATTTATTTAAGAGAAATATTTAAGGTTGTACAGCGAAAAAAAATTGTTTTTTTTTTTCAATACAAGAGAAAGTTTATTTAAACTTTTTTTTAAACTTATACTTACATAAATAAAAAAAAAATTATAATAATAATAATTATTTTAGAGCTAAGAATAATTGATAACTAACAACTTTTTTACAACCTTCTCAACACCTTTTCAGTGTTTTTCAACAAACACGGTTTCGATAGCTTTTATTTGTTCAAATACATATACAAACGTATAAAAATATTATTATCTAATCTAATAAAATATAAATCATGGAGGTTTTACCAAAAGAAGGTAATTTTTTGCTCTAAAATATAAATATACAGTACAATTCGATTTTCCTATTTAATTTAATTTAAGATGTTAATAGTTCTTCAAAAACAAAACTATTGGAAACAGGATATTATTAGAATGCCTTTCGAGGAAAAGTCCGCCCCCTTGAAATGTGACATCATCGAACAGCTAACATTGAAAAATATTCATGACTCGACCATATTTCTAAGAAATTCACATACATAAATATAAATATAAAATAACTTTTTAAGTAAACACCGAATGCTTGTTGATAATATTGTTTAGATAAATACCAAAAATTATAATTGAACATAGCGAAAATCCAACAAAGAAGAGTTCAAAGTGCAAAGTTCAGCAGGCGGTTTTTACCGGGAACTACTTCTACGTCGAGGACCGGCTGCATTGATTGCAATTGCGCATGCAAAACTTTGACGCCCCGGGAAAATCTGTATGCACCGTTATACACACAATTTTGGCGCGTCATATACAGATGCGTTTCGTGAGATAATTTTCTAGGGACAAGGGCAAAAGGAACATGTTGATCGAATTCTCCTAACGAACCGGCAAATTTAACGCGATTAGGCCCACTGTGCAGCCAGGCCGTCTAATGATTATTGGACGCAACCGCACACACATATACATTGGTACGTACAATCACAACGACCGTGTAAACAACTTACAAAGAGGCGCTGTTATTAGTATTATCTATCGCTGCGTCATTGGGGATTTAGAAGTTCATGGTTCAACCAATTCATTCAGTAATTTTGCGCCGCACTTGACCCGTTATTTTGTTTTTTCTTCGCCGAACAGCTGTTTGTCACACACACTGACGCACGCGCACGCACACACGGTAAAAGAATTTTGTATGAAATATGCACTTCTAACGTCGCCGGAGATGCCAAACAATATGAAACAAAATTAAAAACAACGGCGAGAGAAGGGAGAGCGAGAGCGACAATACGTGAACGGCTCTATTACGTCACGCCAGCTGCGGAAGTAAATGAGAGGGAACGAGAGAAAAACAGTTCTAATGCTAGAAACGCGAGCGCCGATTACTCGTATTATCGTATATCGATTTGAGAGGCTGCGGCGCGGGGTTCTTTATCGAGCAGTAGATTTCGAATAAATATTTAACTATTTATTGGGGGGATTGAGAAGAAGTAGTTTTTCCGTATTCCTTTTTTTTTGTAAATGTGCTAAAAAATGCTTTTTCTGTGGTTGTCATATTAATATTTAACAAGAATTAAATGATTTTTTTTGTCAGGGTACACTTTTTTTTTCAAAGCAGTTCAAAAACGACACCTGAAAAATCAATCATTCGGCCAGAAATTGTCAAAGGCTTAATTATTGAACGCGCTAATAAAAAATCCGGTTAGGCAAGTGCAAATATTCCCAGCATTGGAAAACTTGACCCCACAGCACGTTTGCGCTAAGCGAAGACATTGTTAATTATTAAACACGGGAATGCCCACAATTTTAAAGTCTCGTGAACCCAAGTCAGACACTGCCCTTGAAAATATACACGTGTATGTATGTACTATGTGTGTAATTTCGTATGTATATTTATTTTATTTCTCTCTTATTATTTCCCCATCTATTATCGGTGTCCTTCTCTTTACATATTTCTCTTCCTCTCCTGTATCCCTTTTCCTAAAAACAAAACATTTGTAATGTACGAATTTTAGCAATTTTCGCGGGTTTTTAACACATCGAATAAGCAACCCTCGATAGGCACCGAAAGTCAATAATAATTGGCCGTCCAATTGTTGAGCGATAAGCGGCTCGAATGCCAACTCCAAAGGCAAGCGAAGAATTAGAGTTCTCGGATAATTAAATATATTAAATAATAATAAATAAAATACCACTTAAAGATATCAATATATTTGATATTTATTTTTGGGCGATGTTTTCCGAGGTTTTTCTTGAAGTCGATTTCATATTTTCAAAACATATGCATCGAAAAATATCGATAATTGAAACATTGAAAACAACATCGAATATCATCGAAAAACATCGGAAAACATCGCTAAGAAAAACATTGAAAACACCGATGTTCATCCCTACTACGAAGAATGCCGAGTCATAATTAAGGGAAATAGATTTTGCTTTGTGGAAGAACGTACAAATTATTGGAACAGTAAAGTAGACACACAACTAATAAAATGACGGTGATAAATCGGGTAAGAGCATACTTGGCAGGAATTGGGCCTACACAACAGCAAGTACTTAATGTCTATTTGTTATAATTTGCAGATGGAAATCGAATCCGCTTACCAAAAAGGCGAGGGATTCCGTTCATATTATATCCAGAAGATCGAGGAACTGCAGCTGATTGTTGCCGAAAAGAGCCAAAACTTGCGGCGTCTGCAGGCCCAGCGCAATGAGCTCAATGCAAAAGGTAAGATGGATGTAAAATCTCATGAAAAGTATACTAAAAGCTATAAAATCCATATTACAGTTCGTATGCTGCGAGAGGAGCTCCAGCTTCTACAGGAACAAGGCAGCTATGTGGGCGAGGTGGTGAAGCCAATGGATAAAAAGAAGGTGCTGGTCAAGGTGCATCCAGAGGGCAAGTTTGTGGTCGATCTGGACAAGAACATTGACATTAACGACGTTACACCCAATTGCCGTGTGGCACTGCGCAACGAGAGCTACACTCTGCACAAGATATTGCCCAACAAGGTGGACCCGCTGGTCTCATTGATGATGGTCGAGAAGGTGCCCGATTCCACATACGAAATGGTCGGCGGTCTGGACAAGCAGATCAAGGAGATCAAAGAGGTAATCGAGCTGCCCGTCAAGCATCCAGAGCTGTTTGATGCACTGGGTATTGCCCAGCCCAAGGGCGTGCTACTCTATGGCCCACCCGGTACCGGCAAAACTCTGCTGGCTCGCGCTGTCGCCCATCACACGGAGTGCACCTTTATTCGCGTCTCCGGTTCTGAGCTGGTCCAGAAGTTCATCGGCGAGGGATCGCGCATGGTGCGCGAGCTCTTTGTTATGGCCCGCGAACATGCGCCATCAATTATCTTTATGGATGAAATCGATTCAATTGGATCGTCCCGTATCGAGTCTGGATCTGGCGGAGATTCCGAGGTGCAGCGTACCATGCTGGAGCTTTTAAATCAACTGGATGGCTTTGAGGCCACCAAGAACATTAAGGTGATCATGGCCACCAATCGCATTGACATCTTGGACCCTGCTCTCCTCCGTCCAGGCCGTATCGATCGCAAGATCGAGTTCCCCCCACCGAACGAGGAGGCACGCCTGGACATTCTGAAGATCCACTCGAGAAAGATGAACCTCACCCGTGGTATTAATCTTCGCAAGATCGCCGAACTGATGCCTGGAGCATCTGGTGCCGAGGTCAAGGGCGTCTGCACAGAAGCGGGCATGTATGCGCTCCGCGAGCGTCGTGTCCATGTCACCCAGGAGGACTTTGAAATGGCCGTGGCTAAGGTGATGCAGAAGGATTCGGAGAAGAATATGTCCATTAAGAAGCTTTGGAAGTAAGGCGCTATTACAACCCACTGCTAACCATAATTATTTCTTTGTCATTAAATATATCAGTTAGTAAAGTACATTTGTTGTTATTGTATTGCTCCTTAGGGAAAATCTGCTCAAGATTCAGATAATCTTTCGGATTTGCCAGTTTAAATATGCTATTTCATTTAGCTTAATCAATAACGTGAAATCTTACGTGATTATTTTCTTCAGGAAGACTATAGCTATCTCATTCTTTTTTAATTGGAACCCAAACCGGCCTAAGTTAAAGAGCGTATTTGGGGTTTTTTATACATGTATTTGAATGGAAATGAAAAATTGTACACTTGCAATTTAATAGTACATATTTACGATGCGGATCCGGCGCCGGACAAGCGTTGTAGCTCCGCCTCCAGAACCCGACATATCTGCTCATCCTCAGCCACATCATAGCAGGTCTGGCCTTCCGAATCGCATAGCTCAGGATTGGCTTGAAGCGCCAGCAGGCATTGCAGCGCCTCCAGATGACCACAGCTGGCGGCATAGTGTAACGGCGTCTGCTGCATCGCATCCAGCTGGTCCACACTGGCACCGCTTTCCACCAGAAACTTGATGATCTCGACGGCGTTGCGATCAGTGGCCCAGTGCAATAATGCCATACCGTTCTCGTCCAGCTCCAGCAAGTTGGCAGTGGATGTGAGCTCCCTCAATTTCGCCAAATTGTTCTCCTTTACGTGGTCGAAGAGAGTTTTCTCGCTCTCGGAGCGCTTTTCCTCGAATGGCGCCGACTCTATGGAGTGCACCACCCAGCCGGTGGTGCTGCGGTTTTTATCTATCGATGAGGATTTCCACTCAGGCTGAAGCAACTGAAGTTTCTGTATATACGCCTGACGAGCTGCCGTGGGAGTCATCTTGCCGAGATTGCGCCAAGCCTGCCACTTGCTTCGCGCCTTCGGCTGGAGCAGGCTGGGGCAGGGCGCCTCACAGGGACCCTCCAGGGCCTGTTTGTAGTAGGCATAGAACGCCAGGAGGTCTGCAGAGCTGAGAACAGTTGTCTGACGGGTCACGTGGTCGGCGGCGCGGTGAAACCACTCCTCCTCGGGATCCGAATCGCTGTCCGACATTTATGTAGGTCTGTGTTTTGTTAACTTGAAACTTAAAACTATGTAACTGGATAGGGTTTGGGTCCTACGATTTCTGAATGTTGAGGTAGTTGCCCTCGAGGACGTGCTTCTGCTCGTTCTCGATCTTCTCCAGCGCCGCCAGGCTGTTGAAGCTAACGAACCCGTAGCCCTTGGAGCAGCCGGTGCGCTTGTCAAAGATCACGTTGGCGGACACCACGCGTCCGAATTCCCGAAAGTAACCACGGAGCTCCTGATGACCCACCGTCCACGGCAGGTTGCCCACGAAAATGCGGTGCACTGATTTTCCAACTTTTGCTACAGCTGCTGCGGTGGCCATGGGTGAAGGTGAGGCTTTCCTGTGGAGTCATAATTGCAGTTTACTCTGTTCAGTACCCCCATATCTTTAGGAAGCGGCTCTTACCAGTGGCGTTGCGTAAATACTACGGCGCTCCCTGCTTTACTTTTGCTTTAATTGCTGTTGTTGTTGGCTGAGCGGTGACCATAACCTCAAAAAGGTTAACAGAACACTTAACATTCCGGTTGCCCTGCCATAGGTCGTCTTTGTTGGTTCATCAGTCTGTTACATTTTCTGATGACTAAATTATATTTAAATTTAAACAATTATAAATTATTTATTTATGCAGAACAATTTATATCATCGCTGTGTGCTTAAAAACAACGCTACAATTATGTGGCATAAACATTTTCTATCGATTTAGTGATTAGAGGGTATTAAAAATGCGTATACTAGGCAACCAATACAAATCTCTTCATCAGTGTTGCTCTCTCCTCGGATCTTAAAAAGCTAGAAATTGCCTGAAAAAAATACTTTAATTTAAATATGTATATATTTTTTTATAGTTGGTCGTAAAAAATGTATATTTCAGCTGGTTTTGGTTGCGAAGAAAACCAATTGTTGGAATAATCGTTTTTTGTGTAAAATAAACGCCGCATCGTCGCTCAAAATGATTTCTTGGTGCCTGGGTCTCTTTTCCCAATCGGCTGCGATCTGCCTCGTCATCCAAGAGTCGGTGGCGTCGTCGGCAATGAACTCCAGCGGTGGTCAGGAGAAGCATAACAAGGTCGCTGCCAACAGCTCCAGCACGGCAAAAAGGGTGAAAATCCAGATTATATTGCTAGAAAACTCAAAGCCTACTTGATAGTATTGTACGATGCCATATTTCCTTGGAATAATGTAATATTTTATATGAATTGAAAAACTCTAGATCTATTTGGAAATTGGCTTAATTGGCAACACAGCCTCTTCTTGTATACACATGTCATGCGCTTAACAGCAACAGCTTACGCTAACAGAAAAATTTTGACACATTTCTTGTTAACATTGCGCATTCTGTTATATTTAAACGTACCCGCCAATTCAAAAATGGAAAAAATGAAAACAAGAAAGCGTTTGATTTTGTTTTCGTACTTTTTTTGTCTGCTTTTCTGCTGTTGTGTTCCCTCTTTCTTATTTATTTCATTTACGTTCTTTCCAGTTTAACAAATTGTCTACAAACTACTTAAAATTAACAAACATCGCATACATGTAAGTATTATTCATGTTTTTTCTTTGCATTAAATATACAAATAGTGATTATGTAAAATATACAATTCAATTTTGAAAGAAACATTTCGATTGGATTGGATTGGAGGTTCGGGAAATAAGGTATAAAGGTGTATAAGCTGTGTCAGTGTTGAATTGATGCCTTCTTATTTTTGGAAAATATTTAACATTAACTATGGAAGCAGTTTTCATCATTTGTTTTTCTTTTCTCTGGCCTCCTCCTCCATCCATTTCTCGTTTGCCTCCGCCGCGTCGCCATGTGATGCCTCGTCGAATGATGTGCCACGGTTTCGCAATTTTCAGACTAACTCGGTTCTAGTATAATATAAATGATTTGGCTCTATAACTCCCTAGATATCCCTACATACATATGTCTGATCCCAGCCCGATCTTTCATTGCTTGCTTGCCTTACAAGATAGAACACTTTTTGTCGCTTGTTTCGTTTACAGTATATTTAGTAGTTCATAGTTGTTTGTTTCGCTTAGATGTAGGTATATGTATGTATATTTAAATCCTTTTCCTTCTTGTTGCAAGCAATGAAATGGTTCTTCTTAGTTTTGTACAGGAAACAAGGGGTATAATGCAAGTCTATACATATTTAATCCATAATAATTAATTATCCATAATAATGATGTTCAGGAAAGTTTCATAATCAACTAATTTGTATAATTATAAGTATTTTTTGCTTCAATAATGAAATCAATTTCAGGTTTACAATAATCCTAATAGTATAGTATAGAAATTACAAGACTCTTGGTGTAAGTGGGCCTTAGACTTAATTTTTTGCAATAATATTATGATATATATATAACTTGACAAAATTGTTCTTCATTTTGTAATAGTTCAAGAGCTTTCACTTTACATACATATATATAATCATACATATATATATATAGAAATACATATATATCAATATATAATCAAAACATACATACATACACGCACTACAAACAACTCCAACATTTACAGGACAAAAAATATCAAAAAACAATCAGGAAAACTGTTACACAAAATATGTATGCATATGTGATTTTAGCTTGTTACAAAATTCTATATAGTCTCATTAAGTATATAAACGAAATAAGAAAACTATCGATCTCAGAGCTCTCTCTCTCTCTCTCTCTCTCTTCCAAACTTTTAACTTACTTTTTCTTCTTTTTTCTCAATTAGACTGACGTACGTAATAATAATGAAAAAAATTCGTTAATGTGTCACAGCACCACCATTTGTTGTTGTTGTTGTTAATTTCTGAAGAAGGTATCTCCACACTGGGCTCCTTCGAAATAGTTAGATAGACTACACTAGCGAAAGGAGGCCCACCTGCTACCAGAGGCGATGCAGATGCAAGTTCCGTGACAGCACCGATCTCACATCGTTCGTGAACCTCAGGGCATCCAGCATGGGCAGCAGCGACAGCAGCGCCGTGTCCATTGGATCCGAGAACCAACTCTTGATGGGTATGGCATTGTTGGGGAAACAGCGGTACGCTCCCGGCGAATTGTCAATGATGAATATCTGGCAAAAACAACAAATCCATTTTGAATTTTACATGTCATTTTAATTTTAACTTGATTCTTACCCTATTTAAATCACTACATATGGCCGACAGGTCTTTGGTATAGGAGCCATAGTCTGGCGTGCAATGTTGTCTGTAGTATCGCCGCCGGAGAATGTTCCGGCCATTGTCCAGCTTGTCCGCCACCGCCGCTCCGTAGATCTCCATGCTGGCCGTAAACACGACCAGATCGTACCACTGCGAGACCTACATTAAAGAGCAATTCAAAGGTAACATTAATATACATAGTATACAATTAAAATGTTTAGTTTCATACTAAAAATTAAAAGATTAAAGAATCTTACCACATCCAGGAAGTAGTCGACATGTGGTCGCTTATGTACAAAAAATCGCACTGGATTCCGATCGATCGTCACTTTGACGGTGAAATCGTGCGGCGTTCCCGGTTTCACCGTATTCCTGGGCATCGCATTGTGATGGGAGTGAATCAGGGTCTCGTCCAAGTCCAAAACCAGCGTCTTTCGCTGCACCAGACCCAGACGGTGGCGCGAGACGGGTGACAGCGGGAAGAGTTCATATTTAACCGGTTGATACTGGATAAACTAAGGAAGTTAATATAGTACAATCAACGGAACAGTACATTTAATGCATTAAAAATGAGGTGCCGGTTAATGTTACATAAATGGAATTTACTTATGTAAGTACAAAATTAATCTTCTAATCTAGTCTGGCTATCATTTGTTCTACTTCAAAAAATGTATGTGAAATAAAAACAAGTCATAATCATTAAACATTGTCGATATATGGTATAGTTTTCCACCATTTTAACTGTGCTGGTGGGCTAGATGATAAGCTATCGAAACCCAGGGGCTCAAATAGTTTGTAAAAACAGAAAGAATAGCACCAGGTCAAAGGTCAGTTACTTGTTGCAGCGTCACGATTTCGGGCCGAAATCGAGAACATTAAAGGCGATAAGGAGACTACGGGTAAACACAGTTTAGTGCATTGCTTATTTTTTATAGAAAGCAATGAAGAGGCTTCTGATACGACAAGTCCCAAGAAATGTTTGACAAAAGTATCAATAAAAATGTATAATTTAAACAAATTTTCACGAAAGCTTTCCTAGAAATCCAATAATCATAAACTTTAAATGCATTTATGATGCAACTGAAATGAGTTCAATTACCATATAAACAAAAATCAACCATATACCTATGAGAGCCAAAGAGTTAATCTTGTTTATATCAAAATATTTATTTAAATCTGGAATCGTAGGGATTTAAGATTAGCTGATATGGTTTGAACAAGAAACTTATATTCATTTCCCAGACTTGATTTAAACGGACTTTTTGTGAGTTGAACTGTCTGTTTTATTAAGCTGTTGCGTGCTCCTAGCAGCCTAATAGTTTTCTGTTAGTCTTTCTGGTTTGGTTAATCCCATAGAAAAGTTTTGTTAAGAGTTTATCGTGTGATTATATGATTTCAGTCAAATGAAGGAAGAAACCGGCCCTAAATCGTTGGCCCTGAAAGAGGTCCCTGGTTGTTACAATGCTAAAAACTACAATTGTTGTCGAGAACCCTCTGTACGTATGTGCATATATAGTGTTATCACAGCAGTGGATTTTTTTATTATCATTATGATAGTTGAACGCGTGTCGATTGTGGATCGGTTTGGGAATTATTATTTTTATTTTAGGCTGGTTAACTACACATAGTAACTACATATGCTGGCACATATATATACATATATACGGAAGGCACTGTTGCCGGGACACATTAATATAGTTTACTTACAGCTCGCACTTGGCGATTGAACATGAAACAGATGCATGTCCACACTTTTGATAGCAACAACAAAAGCGCATGGAATTTCATTTGCAGCAGCGAAATCATTGGATAAAATTCAACAATTAATTTAATAAATGTAAAGTCCACGACAATCTAGCCGCGAGTGAGCGAGATGGCTCGAAGCAACCGGCAACACGGTTTTGTTTATCTTTTTTTTGCGGATTCTGTTACTTTGCAGCCGCCAGTAGTTGGTTTCAATTTATTTATTTATTTTTATTTATTTATTATTTCTTTTTTGTTGATAACGCGCCGTGGTCACACACACACGCACGCACCCGCGAGAGCGCAGCACACACACAAACGGCGCACGGTGCACACGGAGAACATAAAATCGATAACAAGAGGCTTCCCAGGTTGCGTGGAATAAAAAGTTTCTCGTCGTTATTTTCGCGGTCTTTTTCTGCTCCCACTCCAACTTTAATAATATGCTACTTTTCGGTGGCTTTTCGGTTTTCTGCGGGGGTTATTATCTTTTTGTTTTTCCTCTTTGAAAGAACTGAAGTCCGTGCTTCCTCTTTTCCACTACCCTCTCTCTCTCTCAATGTGTGTGTGTGCGTCCTGTATTTTATATTTTTCTTTTCTTTTTTGGCAATAAAATGAGAAATAAAAAAAAACAAAGATATATGTATGTGTGTGTGTGTGTTCGATTCGATCGCGGCGTTTGTTGTTGTCGTCCGATTTGAGCAAAAAAAAAAGTTGCGAATTATATTGAGCTCTTGCACTTGCACTTTGGGTTGGATGGTAGGACTTTTTAATATTCTGTTGAATACTAATACGTTCTTGTCGTCGGCGTGATCATTACTCTTCTTGCCGTTCCGGCGTTTCTTTTATTACATAAATATATGGTTTGTCATAAGTGTTGATCGCCGATTTTGTTTAACAATTTCCCGAAAACGTTGTTGATAATATATCAATATATCGATATTTTTTCTAAAGATGATAAACGTATACCGTGATTTTTTGTTTGCCCAAATATCGCAATTGCGATATTCTTATTTGATATTTTTTCGGTTATTAAGCTAAAAACTCGACTTCTGGTCACACTTGTTTTTAACATAACATAATAAAACAACGTAAAGTTATCAAAAACGTAATGAGGTAACACATATAATTGCGCGCATTTTAAAATCGTTTATAAATCCTAATTTGATATATATAAATTGAAACCGAAATCGGGAACCATTTTAATTTGTATTAAATACATTAAAAAATAACTTATTTTCAGATTATCAACTGCTCACGAAAGAATATTGGAAGCCTTAGTTAGTATTTACGAAGTGAACAGCGATAATACAATTATTGTTGGGCCAAAAGTCCAAAAAGTTATTCGAAATATGGACATTTAATATCCATTCAGTTTTTCCAAAGAACAACATTTTCTCGCTTACAATAGTGTCTTGTTATTGGTTTATTGTTTCAATTCAAATTTGACTTCTTTCGTCAGATTACAACTAAATAATAAATAAAACATGTATTTTATGCAAAATAAAAGAGATGGTGACCCAAGTTGGCATCTTAATCTTCCAGAAAGGCTTCACCAAACGCACAACACCCAACACCAAACAGGGACTCCCGGGGGTCTTGCACATGGCATATAGGATTTATCTAAGATTAGTGGATAGTAAATACACATTTTTTTGGCCTCTTAGCGCTCGTAGTAGACGCGATAATACAGGGTCTTTGAGCGCCAGATGCTGTAGCTGTTGTCGAACTTTAGCAGGTAGACGCCCTCGCCGGGGTAGGAGTGGGAGCCCACGTACACCTCGTTGTAGCATTCGCGCCGATAAATGGGAACTATAATGGAGATGGGAGCCTTGGGGGCGACAATTGGGTTGCTCATCGAGCCGACGCCTCCGTCGCCGCGCTCTTGCGACAGCGATCCCGACTCCAGGTCCTCGGTGGTGGACAGATAGTCCTCGTCCACACAGTCCTCATCCTCGTCGCTATCGCTCACGTGCACAGTCACCTCGTTGGTCATAGGCTTGGCCCACTCGAAGTAAATGCCGAAACCGATGTCATAGCTATCCGTGGCAAACTCCCAGAAAATGCACTTGCCATTCATGTTGGTGGGCACGCGAACCTGCAAGCGGCAAGTAGGTGAGAATTGTTTAGATTTCACGGAGAAGAGCAGTCTTACCGTCACTGTGTCGCCGTGGCCGATGGTGATAACGCCGTCGCCATCACCGGCGGACACCTCAGTCTTAAACTGCTCGATGTCGGGACGCGTCCAGATCTTGGCCGGTCGTATCATTACATAGTCGTCATACTCGTCACCGCCATGCTGCTCCTGGACTGGCTCCTGCCCGTGGATGCCAGGATGGCCTAGCTGTTCATCTGCATGCTGCTGCTGCGTTTCCAGGTCGCCCAACTTCAGACCGCTCATGGCGTTGGATAGATCGGGAATGTTGTTGCTGCTGCTGCTGCTGTTGACACTGTTGCTGTTGTTGTTATTGCTGCCAGGAGCGTTGTCCTCCTCCTGCCCAGCCTCGTGGCTCTGACTGTGCTGTTGCTGATTCTGGTTCTGCAGATGGAGCTGCTGCATGTACTGATGGTAGTGCTCCTTCTGCAGCTGGTGGATGAGCACGGCCTGCTGCTCGGGATTGCCAGGGAACTGCTTCTCTGCATAAAGCTGTAAAAGTAGTGAAGGATTAGACGGCAATGCAGACAAGAAGGCAGACAGACAGAAGCCTGGGAACTAGGTCGTGACCCCCTTTCAATGGCAGGGACCGCCGTCAGGGCCGGGCCCAACAATTACCGCGCTATTTATCATGCATTATAAAGGAGCAAGACAACAGGTGCAGGAGGCCAAAGGAGAGGGGGAAAAAATCAATGAGGACCACGGCTATGGGTACCTTGAACTGCTGGTATGTCTGCTTGTTGAGCGCGTCCTGCAGCTGGCGGCGCTGCAGCTCCTCCTTGTAGCCCTCCTCGAGCAGTTCCTTCTGTGCACGCTCCTGACGTTCGCGGGCCTCCTTTTCCGCCTCCATGCGGCGCAAGTCCTTGCGCAGCGTCTCGTCGCGGTCCTGCCGCACCGCCTCAACGTAGGGTCGAAAGGCGCTGCACATGGTGTCCAGGAGGTCGACGAACCCCTCCATCGCCTGCTCGCGCGTTATGTCGCCCAGAAGCTGCCAGTGCTGCTGGCGGTCGCGTCCAATCACGTCCAGAACGCCAAGCGCTGGCGCCCGGCTCGTGTTGAACGCACCGAGTGCCGCCTGCTGCTTGAACGCGATCAGCTTCAGGTTGTCCTCATAGGACAGATGGATGGCCTTACCCGAGTTCTCTGTAGAATATGGGATGAGGGGGAAATGGGAGGGCGAGCGATTACGTGGTTTTGCGACGAAGCCCGAGTTCACTGCACTCACGCTTGTAGAAGGCAAACGCCAGGCGGTAGAGCTCCTGCAGGGGAAAGCCCCACTTCTCTGCCGGCGTTGGCGCTGTGCTGGCTGTCGCCCCGCTGCTTGTCCCGCTCGCCATGCTGCCGTCACTTGCGGATCTGGTCTGCCCTATGGCAATCCTGCTCTGTGGCAATTCAAGCTTTTCGCACAGAAAACAAAACAAAATACTAGGAGTATGTGACGTCTGCTAGAAGTGTGACCAATTATCATTGCACGTATAAACGCCTCTAGCCTGCCTCGGTCTGGGTTGTTTTGCAGCCCTGCCACTGTATCGAATCTAGCTACATATCTAGCTATTTTTTGTAAAAATATTTCAGTTGCATTTCAAAAAATAAATTTTTATGAATTTAGTTAGATAACAAATTTGTTCTCCAATTAAATGATTAAATTTATTTATTTAGCTGTTTCAAACCATTTGCCTCTCGCTTTCTCTCACTGCTTTGCCACAGTTTTGTTCTATCTGGATACTAAGCTTAAATGAATAAACTGGACTAAGTTGTGGGTGGTCACACTGGCTGCCAGCCAGCATTGTTTTTGTCCACCAGCTACTACACGTGCCGAGGCGTATTCAATTTGTAAACGGCGCTAATTATAACGTAGCGATGGGTGGTACCCGCTTCTTCTTGGCGGATCTGCCAAGCCGGACTACCGAGGTAGACCTCAAGGGGCTGTTCCAGGACTATGGCCATGTGGAGCACGTGGATCTGAAGCGAAAGGAGCAGGATGGAGCCACCAAGGTGATTGCCTTCGTCACCCTGCAGACGGATGATGCCGACTACTGTAAGTCTTCCAGTCTTAGTGGGCTTGAGTGGCTAATAATCTCGGGATTGGAATTTGCAGGCGTCAACGAGCTCAACTGGCAGAAGCTGCACGGGGCAAAGCTGCGTGTTTCGCTGGCCAAGGAGTCCTTTTTGGACCGGCTGAAGCGGGAGCGCGAGGAAAACCAGCGGCGCGAACAGGGCGAACCTGAGGCTTGGGAGCAGCCGGCGCAGAGCTCCCAGCTCCTGTCTCAGAGCAATCAGAACAAGCGACGGGTTTTCGGTGAGGACGAGGAGATCGGCGACGACGAGATCGCCCCGGAGCTGCTCATCACCAAGAAGCGCGCCTCACACTCCATGCACAATGGCAGGGTAGGCATCCTCCATCTCCTTGGTATCCATTTATCGTCATATAAACTGATCCAACTTCCTCGCTCATCCCCAAACAGATTGTTATCCAGCAGGAGCAGGACGTGAAGCCGCTGCACGTCATCGAGCAGCACCGGAAGCCGGCCAAACAGCAGCCTGCCGCCAAGGTCAGCAAGGCGGAGCAGAAGCGCTTAGAGTCGCTGAACAAGATGCGGCAGGAACATCAGCAGAAGAAGTCGGCCATCCAGCTGGCATTATCACTGGGCGGCCAGGCAAAACGTATCAAGTTTAGCGACGACGAAGCGGAGCCCGCGCCTGCCAAGAAAACGAAAAGGGATCTTTTCGCCGACGACGAGGATGGTGAGGAGAACGAGCAGGTCATATTGCCGCAGCACAAGGGTAAGAAGGGCGAGCGCTTGGTGGAGATGCAAAGCAAACAGAGCCTGGATCCCCGCTTTCGTATTACATCTACGTTTGTGGACGACGACGAGGAGAATGAGGCGGAACAGGAGGAGGAAGATAAACCAGAACCAGAGGAGAGTGAGCGCCAATGGCAGATGGGCATCTTGGAGAAGGTGGTGGGACACAAGATAACCGGCGCCAACGCGAACGAGGGCAAGCCGGCAAAAGGCAAGAAGATGCTCCGCTTCGACCCGGCCAAGGAAGACCACCAGAAATTGGTGCGGCAGAAGCAACTACCGCCCGCCAAGCCCAAGATGGCCAAGGATGACGCGGATGCTGTCGATGGAGGTGCTGGTGCCGCCGCCCCAGCTCCTGTCTCGAAGGCGGCCTTCTACATGGTTACCGATACGCTAAAGGAATCGCTTAACATGCGCGGCGAGGGTTTCAGTCTGCTGGACATGTTCGGCAAGGCTCCCGACGAGGAGGTGGCCAAGCGCCAGGACCAGCTGGAGAAGCTTGGGCCGGAGAAGATCCTCGTTGCCAAGACCTCCACCTCGGCCAGCAAACTCCTCGGCCTGGCCACGATTAATCCCTTCAGCTACGATTCGTCCGACAGCGAAGACGATGAGGCAAAGGACGCGCCGAAGAAAGAAGAATCGCAGCCGCAAGAAGTCGGCAATGAAAACCAGGCACCCGCTAAGAAAAAATCCAAGCAGAAGAAGCCAAAGATCAAAATGGAGTCCTTCTTTATTCCTAAGAACGATCCTCGGCTAAAGGGTAAGCTGTTCAGTCTAGTTTTACAAAAAATTTAAAATTAATTGCTTCCTCGACATCCTGCAGAAGCCGCCAAGTTCTTCAAGTACACCAAGAAGCAGGTGGATCAGGCTGACTACGATCAAGTGCGGAACCGGCTCAAACTGCTGATCAGCAACAAGATCGCCAAGACCAAGAAGAACCAGCCCAGCAAGGACATCAAGAATAAACGAAACAAGAGGCCGGCGAAAAACTAAACCATATCTGAAGCTGAAGCAGGCCCCGATGTACTAGGTAGGTGTAAGCATAGCCACCGCGCATAGGAATTGTAAAATAAAACCACTTGTTCTAAAATCGTACATGGTATTTATCTAGGTTACAAAAAAAAGACGTGAAATTGTATTTATGTTTCTGCAAAAAATGCATTTGAGCCCCATATTCAGCTCCTGAGGCTGAGGCTGAGATTCCCTCCCTGGTCCATGCACTGAACCTTAAGTTAATTTAAAACAACGAGTATATTGTTATTGGTGGCACAAACATTGCGATTCCGGCAACATTCCATATTAAGTTTATCTCGTCCGCTGGCTCGGCTGGGCTCTCATCCATCTCTAGGTAAGCGTGGCAATCTCAATTAAAATTCGAGACGTGGCTCGTCTTTGGCACTGTACGTTGCCCTTCTCCTCCTCGCGAAAGAGGGAAGGTGGGTGGAGTATAGGTGGTAGGGTTGAGTAGGTCTAGTTCGAGCGTCTAGGCATAAATATTGGTGGCGGGGTTGCACTGCGTATTATTCTACGGCTGGCTGGCTGCTACTACTGCTGCTGACTGCTTTGCTTCGTTCTCTGCAGCTTCTGCGGCTTCGGCAGCCGCCTTGCTGAGGATCTGCCAATCGGGATCGTCGACGGGTAGATTGGTCGCTTGCGCGGCAGCGCTTGTCAAACAGCGTTCGTTGCTTTTATCCAGCTCTAGGGATCTCCATGTCGCGGGCGATGGGTTGGCCAAGCGCGCTTCTTTCAGCGTTATTGTGGGATCTGCTGACGGGACTATTACCGGCACCGTAACCACCGGCCCTGTAACCTTTCTCGGTGCCACCTTTCCCAAGACTGCCGCCGAAGAAGGAGCCGGTAGCGGCTGCGGATGTAGACGTTGCACGGCCAGCGTCTCAATGGCCACCACTGTGCGCTCCAGCAGGCTCATCAGCCGCTCTTCGCGCGCATCCATCCGCTTGAGTAGCTCCTCGTCGCGCTTCTCCCGCCGCTTTAAATACTCGATTAGCTCGTAGTTTGTGCTATCGCCATCGGTCGATGTGGACATCTTCCGCTTCTTCTTCATCAGCGTGGACGAGGTGCAATCGGATAGATGGTCAGTGTCAACGATTACGTCCGGATGCAGGATGTTCGGATCCAGGCCCTGCGAGTAGAAGTTCTGGGCGCTGCAAGAAACAAGATTCGGATTCAGTCAGATAGGGTTGCTTCCATGGGGCTGGGGTCCCCACTACACTCACCCATTGTAGTTCGATGGCATCAGTTGGATGTCGTCCGGGTTAAACTCTCCCTCCGAGAGTGGCTCAGATCTGCGGAGGATAGAAAATGATTGAGTGTTTTCCATAGTTTTGATAGTGTTAGGTCACTTGCCCAGGTCTTAGGCGAGTTCTAGCCATGTTTGGGATCAAAAGAATCAATTTAAATAATAAATAAATTTAATAAAAAATATTTATAACAATTGTCAATGCGTTTACACACTGCTTTTCGCTGGCTTGTCAAGGACTACCAAATTTCTGAAGCTTTACATGGGCCACAAGCGGGAACCCTGTCCTAGGGTTGCCTGCACCATATTCTAGTTCTATCTTTATATTTTGACGTATACGTAAAAACACTCTGATGCAACAACTGTTAATAGAATTCTTCTTTAATTGAGCTATGCCCCAGAAAAGGCAATACTCTTACTAAGTAACAACATTAAGTAGCTGTCAGCATTGCGCATACGCAACGTTGGCCTTCTTTATAGCCATGCAAAGTGTAGAGTCTTTAAATAGTATTCCCAATGGTTGCATTTAGGACTAGTATATATGTTGCCACCTCTAGATCATGCCTTCCATCCGAAACTATACTCACTTCATGGATATGTTGTTATCGTGCTGGCTGCTGTTCTGGTGGTGCAAGTTGAGGGCTCCATTGCTGTGCTTTTCGTAGTCGGGCGCCTCGCCGGAATCATCCAACGGACCATGCCCCAGACCATGACCATGACCCAACCCATGACTGTGACTGTGATTATGAAGGTGATCCTTAAATGCAGCCCTCTGGGGCTCGTCCTCGTCGTCCTCCTCGGTCGCCATCTGAGCACCACCGGCATTCTGACCCATTTGGAGCTCATGCCGTTTCTGGGCAGCCACGGCAACGGCGGCTGCTGCCGCTGCGGCAGCTACCTGTAGCTGGAGGGGATTCTCGTCATAGACGCCGCTGGGCATGCCACCAACACCCACGCCACCATTGCCCGCACTGCCGCTGGGGCAGGGCACATCGTTTAGCTGGGTTTCCACAAAGTGGTTGGGCAGGAAGCGCTCCACCTTGCTCCCGCTCTGCGAGGAGTCCGTGGAGTGGGCATGGGAGTGGGGATGCGAGTGCGTGTGGGTCTGGCTGAGGCTCTGCAGGAGACTGTGCTGGTGCGGCGTGAGGTTGTCCTTGTTGAGCAGGACGCTCAGTTCGGCCGCCTGCCGCCTTCGCTGATAATAGGAGAGCTCGTTGTGGTTCTTGGAGATGAGCGCTATGCGCTTGCCGTTGGAGCCCCAGCACTCACCGCGCTGCTCCTCGATCTCCTTGAACAGGAACATGTACGGCCAGTTGCGGCGCACATGGCGCTCCGGATTCTTCTTCAGTTGTGTGTAGATCTTCTTGAGATTCTCGTACCGATTGCAACACTGCTTGGCCGTCCGCTTTCGGGCGCTGAAACGATTGAGCACCTCGGCGACCATCTCCCACACGCTGGCATGATTCTTGCGGTTGGACTGGAAGGCGCTCTGAATGCGCTCCGACTTGACGATATTCAGCAGGGCCACCGACTCCGGCACATTGAAGTACGACTCCGGGGTGCGCGGCGCCCGTTGGTGGTGATAACTACTCGTCACCGGCGTCTGGTTCTTCGTCTCCTGTGAATAGAAATGAACAGTTATAGGTAAATAATGGCGTATTCCATTGTTTTAAACATATGTCCTCTCTCTGATGCCAAAGGGTAAGTCTACAAAGCTTTATTCGTTAAATAAATAAGTAATAAAAATGTAATTTTAACAATATTGCTCAAAACCAAAGGACATGCTAAATCGATTATTCTGGTAATGCTGCGCCTTCTGCCCTTTACATTTGCTACACGTTTTTAATTCAAGTCGGAAATCGCATAATAAGTATAAGTTCAAATAATAAATAAATCAATGGCTTCAATATCTTTTATCCTAATTTAAGTTTTGCAAATACTGCATATAACAAATTAGTAGGGAAGTGTGTTGTTTGCACACATTTTGAGACCCTTAGATCTGGTTTCTTGTCTTTTTGTTAAAGTCCAAGAGAACTATCTGATCGAATAGTTTAAAGACAAGATAAATTTGTCGTTAAGCTAAATATAATATTTTCAATGACTATACTTTAGACAAATAGATTAAGTGATGTTAAACACCACATTGTGTTTCAATTATGTGTCTCTGAAAACAGTTTCCTACTGATTTATTCAAGAATTTTTAATATTAAAACGAGAAACTGACGCTTAGATTTAAATTTAAGTGACTTGTGCATTTTTAGCAATTGTGTGTGCATCTAGTTTACAAGCACTTTTAATTTAACTTTAACTAACCTAACCGGGCCACTCAATCTTGCCATGTCTGTCTATTTCCAGAATTGTTGACACTATTTTGGCAGATAAGTCAAATAATTGTATAGCTTTCCAAGAAATCATAGGGAATTTTAATTCCAATCAAGTTTCACATGGGTTTTATACCATAACTCCAGAAATGTACATTTGTTGATAACTGATCTCTGAAAAATTGATGATGTGATGCCTTTTCTGTAAAAAAGATACACATACATATGTACATAAACATATGCATATATTACCCTCTTTCATGAATGGGCTGATCTATTATTATTTCGGCCAGCAAACTCATTCATGCCTTGGCAATTTCTGCGAAAGATTGGCGCGATGACTAACAGTCGATCTGGTTGAGATGGCGATCGCGGAGTGTCGCATCATTACTGCACTGCTGCAGATCATCCGTGCAATGGCTTCTAACATTAACATGGCGATCCGATCTGATCTGATCCGATCCGATCTGACTTCCGAGTGGCTGGCGATCACTCCTCTCTCAGCATTTGTGAATCTCTGTATCTCGCCATCTCGCAGATTCTCCCGGCCCTATCGCAGCATCTCTCTGGAAGCTGATCTCCGCGTGCTCTTTGCTTACCATTTGGGAATTCTGTCGCAGTCAGCGGCTTCTTGGTGCCTCGTTCTCCTCCGCTCCTCGGCGCGCTCTCCTCCTCCACGTCCTCCTCCTCCGCGATACCGTTTTTGCTGAGAAAGCGTAACGATGAGATCTCTTTCCTTGCCGCCTGCTGCCCGCAGCCTGCCCTTCTGTGCTCCCCGCAATGGATTCTTTCTAAGAGCGGCGTCTCCTGTGGATGCCGGTGCTGATGCAGCTGCTCCGCGGTTTTGTGGTGTTCTCACTAATGCCGATGCGGCTATCTAACTGTTGCATTTCAACAATGTAAAGTGTGAACGTAACGTAACACTTGTACACCGGTTAAGGGTTCACGATCCTTCGAGTAACTTTAATTATTCTTTGATTTTACACTTTTTAATTGTTACTGTTATCTAAATCACACATATTGGTGTAAGAAAGTTTCTTTGACACTAAAAAAAAAAACAAGAAAAGCAAAAACGTTTTAGTAAGCACAAAAATCCGAAATGCGGCACAGAAACACGAATACGGAATACACGAATGAACGCGATTTTTGTACTCTTTCTTTGTTGCTATTGTTATTGTGGTGGCTGGCGTTACTCGCATTTTGTTGTTGACAACCAACCGACGACTATTAATATTTAGAAGTTAACCTTTTAGCCTCCGACGGCGGCTCATCGGCTACGGCTTCGGCGACGTCTACAAAAAACACACTAAAGTACAAAAAAAAAAAAATATATATATATACATTTAAATAAAAATAAAAGCAAAATAACACACAAACGACGGGAAAAAAGGAACGAAAAACAGAACAGAAAATAGGAATAAAACAAATCACGACATCATATGCACATGTGTCCGGGCGATCACACACACGAGTGTCCGTTTACTACTGTTCTGTCTGTGCATTAACGGTTTACAGTTACTTTCGCCGAAGCTTTTGTTGTTGCAAGTCCCTGCCTCCTACGCCGGATCTTCCTTTCAAACGCTTTAAGTCACGCGACTCACGCCCAGTACGAATCTGGCTCTCTCACTCGATAATCCCCCCCACCCCACCACCCATCGCTTTTTCTCTCGCTCGCGCACTGAGAGAAAAAAGGCGCGCACTCTCACTGGACATCGTTTACCGTTCTCCGTCGTCCGCCGTCCTGAGACCCCAACTAACCAACTAAAACTAACCAAACCAAACGAAACAACAACGAAACTGAAACTGAACTTTCGTGGCGATCCCGTTGCCGATACTAACGGCAGTCGGCACACACACACACACACAGCGGCAGGGCACTCACACACTCGCACAGGGCACACAGAAACGCACGCTACTGCTACGATCGTTAGGCGGACGATTGCTCTGCTTTGCTCCTCCTCGTAGTGGGAACTCGGAACGGAGGACGGAGAACGTAGAACGGAGAACGTCGGAACGGCGCTGCTCTAACTTGGTAGATTGCGGCGGAGAGACGATGGTGCGCTGGCGATGTCTTCTCTCGCCGCCAGTGCACATGTGTGGCGCATACACACAGCTGGGCGCACATGTGTGAGTGTATATAAATATACATAAATACATATGTATTTCTACTTATAGAATCGGGCAGAGAACGCGACTACGGGAGGCTACAGCTACTACGGCTACGTCTATGGCAGAACAGCACAGGCGGAGCAGCAGCAGCTAGGCAAGATTCCCAACAATCCAACAACCAAAAAACGAATCCGAGGAGGGAAGCAGTTACTCCGATTCCCGACTCCAGGAAGCGGCCATCCCATACACTTACGCATGCCCTCGCTCTCTCTCTCTTTCTTTCTCTCTCTCTCTCTCTCTCACTCTGTCACTCTTTCTCTTTTTCGCCGGCAGCGTTTGTGTGAGACGGAGGATTGCAGCCCATGATGTGATGGATGCTGCTCTACGAAGGGCCAAGTGGGAAGGAAAAATCGTAGCCTAAAAATAGATGCGAGTATGCCGTATGCCGTTGGCACCCCAAGTGGCCTGGCTCC
This sequence comes from Drosophila nikananu, assembly GCA_008042635.1. Taxonomy (NCBI): domain Eukaryota; kingdom Metazoa; phylum Arthropoda; class Insecta; order Diptera; family Drosophilidae; genus Drosophila; species Drosophila nikananu. The sequence continues at coordinate 18,607 of VNJV01003497.1, read as the reverse complement.
GGTCGACTATCGACTTGGGTTGATGATCTCCGCGACAACGCAACTGCGTCAGGACATTGGTAACATCTGTCACGACTTCAAGTGGAAACTGGGGAGATTTTGTGGCCATTTGCATATGAGAAAATCCACTTACATTTATCTTACTTAGAAGATTATGTGCAGGGTTTCCAGTAATTTGCTTTTAGAAATATGTTTCAAGACCTTTACGTATCCTACATCTTTAGTTTAAATCATGTCCCTGGCTTTTTGAGTTCTTAGATCTCCCCCTTATGATATTTTTTTTTGGCGTAGTCGAAAACAGACGAAAACAAAAATTGATTGGGACCAGAACCTGCAACGGTTTAGTACTGAAATGGTGCTGACACCTACATTAAAGATCTCTGGCCGAATCATATCATGGCATATGTACAATACGATTCTGTTGAATTGTTTTCTAAACTTTTAAAGAAAAAGTGTATAATCGTATCAATTGCAGGACGTTTCATTCTAAAGTTCTCCTAGGAGCAACTTCATTACTGTACTTAAGGGTTGCCCTAGAAGAGGTCTCTCCAATGACCTCAATTTGCATGTTATTCAAGTATACGATTAGCAGTTGTATTAGGATTAACTATATAAGTTAGAGTTTTGTTGCTGAGGTCAGCTCAGTATTCAAAGTATTTCGACTAGCTTGAGTATGCAATCGAGTGCTTATAAGCACATGCAGATTATATGCAATGCCATCCGGGCGAGTGCCACTCTGTGGTGGGCTCTGGCTTGAACCCTTTGATCCCGCTTCCCAAAAGTGTTTGCTTGACCAGCCTAGCCGCCTGACTCACGTGTTTTGAGGAACCAGCGATCGGTGATCAACGATCGCATGGTAAGTGCCTGGTATCTGTGGTGGTTCCCGAAAACCGTTCGACTCTTGACGGATTGGGAGCGGGGATTGGACTTGTTGGCGTTGCCTGGTGCCATACAACTTTTACTCACAGCCCCACCGTTATTTTTAATTTTTAGTACATACACCACAAATACACATACACACGATGGCAACGATCGTATTCTATTTGTAATCCAAAATAAGTGTATGTATCCGTGGCTGTAGCTATAGCTGTATCTGCATCCGTACTATGTGGTTCGCTTTACGATCTCTCTCGCCGAACGCTGTTCCTCTTAATGTCTTCTTTGTGCTTCTCCATGGGCTATATAGACCCCCCGATCTGGAGCGCCTTGAATATGTGCTCGATTCGGACTCAGATCCGAATTCGGCGCAGAAATCCCAGGCGTAGAGAGCACGGCGAATGGTCATAAAGTAAGTCGCGCGTAGTTACGATAATCTCTGTACGCTCTAAAACAGTGTTAGACGGCGGTGGCGTCGGGGTTATCTCGCTTTCAATGAGTTATCACTGCAGTTTGGTAGTTGGTCCCTAGACCCTAGACTTGGGGCTCCATCTGTCCATCTGTCATCTCGAAACCAGGAAGAACCATAAGCGAACCGAACCTACTTTCTACTGTGATTAAGAAATGCGAATGACCCCAATATTAGTGTCGAAATATTTGTATAAAAGTGAATATAGTTTAGTGCCACCTTGACAAAATAAAATATAAAATAGAATAGACTTCTGCTACTGTAATACGAGTTCGAAGCCATTTCGGTCTGCTATCAATGCCGGCATCTGAGTTCACAAATGCTACCTAGTAGCTACTATTAAAAGCTAAGATTATTAGGTTTGGTAGATGAGACAAGCCCATTAGGTGCTATTCATCTAAAATGTAGTCATATTTTTACAGTCCTATAAAGCTTTAATTTTTAATTTCTTGCCATAAAAATATAATATCAAATTTTCAATGATGAATTTATAGGTCTCAAGCTCTGCCACATTCCTGAAATTTAAATACAATTGAAACAAGAGTTTTGTTAACATCAATTTATTAAGGTTTTGTAAATACAGGCTAGTAGTAATATTAATTGAAATCTGCCTTTTAGCCGCCTCTTAGCATTTTCCCAAATAGTTACCAAGTACAATGCGCATAGTATATGTAAAATCGGTATGTCTGTTTTGCCCCGATGGCGTTGCCAAGAATCCGTGGCTGCTCTATGTATCTGTAGCTGTATCTGAATCTGTGTTCTTGTATCTGTATCTGGGGCCGTTGCGCAGAGTGCAAGTATCTCAGTATCTTTGCGCTTTATAGCTATTGGTTTTCGGTCGTTTCTCGTTATATTCCGCCGCTGTTGTTGGCGGCCGCTTTCCGTTTTGAAACGAAAATGAGTACAATGGTTATTTTTAGAACTAAAATTTTCTTGATTTTTACTCGTTAACATTGCTTACGCTCCGTTTCTGTAGTTGCTTGTCCGTCCCCGTCCCCGACCCCGTCGCCATGCCCATTTCCCCCCCTACCATTTCCCATTCGCAGCATCCCCTCCTTGAGATTTCCTTGCCTTCGCCACAGCATCACGATCGTGGTCGTAGCTACGTACTGCGTACGTCTGTATGTGCATCTGTACGTCGGTATCTGTATGCCTGTTTCTGTAGCTGTATCTGAATCTGCTTTAGAATCATTTTCTGAATCTGAATCTGAATCTGTTTCTCTTTCTGGGTCCGATGATCTTCAGCATGGACTGTAGGATCTTTCCTCCCCCATTGGCAACTCGAGTAACATTAGTTTCGATAGTTTCAGCCCAGCATCATCCCAATACACCAATGCAAACATGTGTGTACACTTGCAACAAATTGTTATTTTAAATACATCTCAAATGAAAATAAATAAGAGATAACATTTGCGAAATATGTATGTAGTTCGGAATCTTAGATGAGGCAATGTTGGTAGTAATGGAAACCTCCTAATTTTAACCAGGAAAACATAATTGAATAAATTATCATAAAACTAGTTGTCTTTCTTGTGAAATATATAGTTGGAAATTTGAAGACATCTTAGGGAATTTTAATTGAAGACGTACTCGTGGGTGAAGAGTTGATAAAGCACTCATAGATGTAGTTTAATTTCTTTAAATTTCTATTAATTTATATATGTTTTTTGAATACAATTTTCTATAGATTTTTTTCAAGTGCATTCTTGGGCCGACAGATGGACAGATGAGTGAGTGCATGTGGCGGATTTACATGGGCTTGGATGCACACTACAGCACCAGCACCAGCAACAGAACCACCAGTGGCAACCAGATCTATGTGCTCCTCTCGAGATTGGCGGGGGAACGTTCAACGAACGTTGTATGCCAATGACAGCGGCGACGAGAGTACATAAGATTTATAGTTGCTATTTTTAAAGCGGCGTATTAACAACCGTAGGCCAGGGACCAGACACCAGACAGGCTACCACCGCAATATCAGAGCGAAAGATACTTTTTAGACGAGAGGCATATGCTGTTCAATACGGGCTTTACATCGAATGCCCCTCTGGCATAGTAGGAGGGGTTATTGAACTCTGTATTTTTCACTGAGATCTGAAGCAGTTTGCCGTTTTAATATAATATGTTTTATGATTATTATTATTTTGTAGGAAAATATTATGCAACTTTTTATCTATTTATATCTATGAAGAAAGTTCAATGGTTTTCCTTAAGTTGCAAAGGAAGCAAAGCAACGGCCATGTTTAAAATATTTCAGCAATTATCAGGGACTTTTTATTACTTATAAAGAAAAATTATAACAATTTCATAGAATGGACTTATCGTAGGTATTGCAATATGTACATACTTATACTACGGTTAAATTTAATTCCATTAAAAATCTTGCTAAAGATATAGATAGAATGTTGTAGAATTTTTCCATCTAATAATTACTTAATAAGTACCTATTATTATTAAGTTCCATGATTGGAAAAGAATCATACGATTTTAAAAGTAGCTTAAGAATTTATGATATAATCCTATAATCCATTAATTTTTTTGTAATGATTTATAGTCATTGGTCCCTTCGATGAATTTCATATTATATTTGGTATCCACGCTTATCACTCATACGTAGTGTTGTCCTCCAACAAGCAGCAGTCCTTTTGAATTTCATATCCACTTCTTGGTCCTTGGGGTCTGGTCTTCATGCTATATCCATTCCAAAGCTAGAGGTAATGCCCTTCAGATTTTGAGCGATACTCGGTGCAAATCCAGGATATGTGCGCGCCATCTAGCGACAAATGGTGGCGAACACACGTGCTGGCGATTATCCCGTTTGATGGCAGAGCTTTGAGCAGCTTCAAATGCGATAACGGATTTCCACCTTGACAGCGCGGGGCAGCAGCAGTCGCGGGGGGGCAGACAGGTAACAGCTAACAGGTGCGCACACATAAGCTGCTTGTCCCGTTACACAATTCCGATAACAGCGGCGCCTCTGGGGAGCGTGTGTATTTACATATCCTTGAGAGACACTCGCACACATAAACACAAACAAGCATAAAAGAAGCCGAAAAAAAACGAAAGTACAAACGCCAACGCGCTCGTTTTTTGCGAAGAGGGGGGAGAGTGGTGGGTTGGGGTGCGTTTGCGCTCTCGCTGCTTGCACTTTCCGTTGCCTACTTTTGTGCGGAGTGAGAGAGAGAGAGAGAACGAACAAGGACGAGAGGGAGAGGGAGCGCTTGGGATGGGTATGCGCCGGTGTGCGTGTGACAGAGCGAGAGCGAGCAGAGCGAAATCGAAAGTTGGGAAACTTGTAGCTTTGGGGCAAAGTCAAGCGAAACTCTGTTATAGATACAGGAAACTTCCTGTCCGCGAGCCGCAGCGTTGCCAGATGGCCACCACGCGGCCTGGCAACTTCGCCGCTTCGCTCAATAGCACGCATGTAAAATGCTGTAAGGCGAAAAGCTCTCCTGCAGAAAGGAATGGCACGAAGAAAGGCCAAAAGCGAAGTAGCAAGAAGAAGCAGCAGTAGCAGAGGCAGCAGCAGCACCAGCAGCACACTTTTTCGCTTCATATCGCTTCGCTCCACCATAAAGTGATACACACGGAAAAATCGCAGGCATTCATTCACCGAATACAGAGGCGAGAAGCGCGGCCGCCTGCAAGAAACGTGCTACGGATAGAGTCCGAAAAATAGTGGGGAGCACTCAAAAATTAACTGTGAATCGCAGAGATAACGGTGCAATTTGACTTTTTGTTTGTGTGTGCAACTGTGAAAGACGGAAATACATATTAAACCCAAGCGAACGTTCTGCAGTTCCATTCGTTGTCCTGTGCGCGAGTGTGCGTGTGTGTTGGGGCCACGTGAAGGCGAAGGCGCGGAACAACGGCGAGCAGAGGGGAAAGAGTGGGAGCGGTAGAGGTAGAGAAAGTGACAGTGACAGTGACAGTGCTGGTAGAAAACCGAAAGTAAAAATTGAAAACGAACAGCAACGGGTGCGGATCCTTCAACAGCCGTTATCTGTTGAATATAGAATGACGTTGCACACAAAAATCAATGTGAAGCACAAAAAAGAAACAGCAAAAGCAACAGTAACAGCAGCAACGGTAAGGTTACCATCATCAGCAGCAGCACCAGCAGCACCAGCAGCAACAACAACAACTCGCCTTTCGCACAGATAAAGAGAGAGAGCGTGAGAGGTCAAGCTTAAGCAGCGTAAGAAGCGAAGCAGCAGCAGCTAACGGTACCCAAATCGCGAAGTCAGCGCAGTCAAGTGCAACAGCAGTTACAACAGCAACAACAACATTGCCTGCTCTTTTTGCACCATCCTTTGCTTTAATAACTGTTGAAGGCAGAGTCGGTGTGACAGAGACAGAGCCAAAGGAGTCAGAGAGCGAGAGCGAGAAAGAGAGATAAGGGGGACACAGAGCGAGCGGAAGAGGAAGCAGATAAGCGAAATGAAGCCATCGGATTTGTTATTGGTCCTAGAGAAGGTGAGTGAGCAAGGATTAAAAATAAAGAAGACTCTACAGCAAGCGAAACAATGGCGGAATCACACCGAAAGGTGTATGTATATTTATTATTATTTCTTCACTGAAACAGACACAGAGTTTTGGTCACTGCTAAAATTGGAGACCTCACATACACGCACCCGAAGTCGAGTGCGTGTGCGTAACTTTGCGTGTATTTGTGACTGTGCGTGAGTGTGTGTGTGTGTGTGTGAATGAAGCTTTGTTGTAATGCTATGCCGTAAAAAGGTCATTATGATACCGGACGCCGACGCAGACACGCACACACACACACAGAGTGCCTGTAAGTGAACTTATGCAAATCCATTTGGCAGAGGAGCTGCTTACCCACACAATTGTACACCCACACACACCGAAAAGCGAAAGAGCATAGACGTGGCAAGTACGAGACAACAAAAGCAACAGCAGTTACAGTAACTCAGAGTGAGCTCCAATGCCGAAGCGTAAAAACAACAACAAGAGGAGGCACCCACACACAAGTAAAGATTGGGAGAGTGCGCGAAAGGGATGGCACAGCAACCCACAAGGCACGCAGACAAGCACACACACACATTTTTTGGCTTTCCGTTATCTTTATTGCCACTTCTGTTGCGCTGGCCCTTTACAGCCGCAGCAGTAATTGGAGCCGCCGCTCGTCCCTAGACAAAATCCCCATTCTTATACACCCGCTACATCCCTCTCCTCCACCAATGCCGCTGTCCAGTTTATCCCGCCGGAGATACAAGGAGGGAGGAGGGGATGGCTCTATAAATAAAGCATCTGTTTTGGGGCCGGATTAGGAGGTGCAAGTGAGACGGGGCGAGGCGGAATGTAACGCAACGAAGCTTTGTTATGACAATATCACTCATACGCAGTGTATGGCAGGCAGCAAGACCAGCTTAGCCAGCCGAAAAGTATGCTACACCAAAGTATGCCACACAGAGAGAAACAACGCGACACAAAGTCCATATATCCTCTCGCACAAATAAGCCTCGAAATCATTATGCACGAATTTTCATAAATTTATTATTTCTGTTTTCATAAAAATTGGCAATTTAAATTTAATTAATTTTCAATTAATTTCAAAAGGCCTTCATATATTTTTGTTTTCGCCAACTGAACAGGCAATATAGATGTTTGTATTTGTGCAGATGTCCACTCTCTCTCTCTCGGTTAAGCAGTTGCCTTCCACTTGTGGATGCCACAAGCCATGCTGGAGAACCGCGCGATTATCCTCTGCTAGCGCGTCCAGATCCTTCCTGGGCGGGGTGACCTTTTGCGTGGCTGCCACTGCATCTGACTGCGGCTCATCCCCTGGCTGTGGCAAGCCATTAATAACGCCAACTCGCTAAAATAAAAATGTATATGAACAAGGGCCACCGGGAACAGAACCTGCTGGGGGTCGAAGCTTGGAATACCCGAGCATAGCGTTTTAATCTTTTGGAGGGAAATTAATTTTTGTTTTTATGCATTTTCACTCAGGAAGGATTATTCTAGTTAATTATTTAACACATGGAATGCATTAAGACCCAAAGCAATACATTATTTCATTGCTTCTAGATTTTGTTCGCTACTTTTTGACACATTTTAAGTGAGATTACATATAAATTTCGCGAAAACATGGTGGTACTTCGCTGAAAATTAATTAAGTACTTGACTGAAATGGTTGACATTTAGCAGGAATTGAAATACTGTAGTCTTTGAACTTGTTCAACTTGAAAGTGTCAGCCATTGACATTTCATTTTTGTTGGCACTACCAATTATGCAAATAATACATTAGTTCCCTTGGACTTAGTAAAAAGAAAGAGAGTAATAAAATATATAATATATGTATATCTGGTGAAAAGTAGTTTGTAAGACTACTGCCGTTGTGGCACTTATTTAATATCGCCAGGACCTGCTGCCAACTTATCATGCCCCAGCTCCGGGAGAGAGCCTTGAAGGGGGAAAAAATAAATGGGGACGACAAATGTCGCCGCAGCATGCAACTTGTTGGAATTCAAAGGGTTCGAGGACGAGGGCTCCAAGGGAAGCGGGTCGAAGGTTAATGGCTATGATTCCTAGTAAATGGCAAATGGGATGTGCCGCAGAGGATCCGGCGGACGACCACGAGGAGGAGGACTGGGCTGCTCCGGTTGCTTTGATTGCGTCAAGGCCCCGGAACTGAGCCAAGTTGCCCACTATAGAGGCACTACAGAGATGGAGGAGGTACATCTGCGGTTGACTGTCTGCCCGCTGACATGGCATTTAGCTGGGAAGCTGGGAAGCAAATGAAGTTGGCCACTGCGGCTGACATCAAAGCGGGCCAGGGTCTGCCGGAAATGCAAGCGATGAGGTCCCTCAGGCAGAAAAGAGAAAAACAGGAGTCAGTAGTTCATGGAATCTTCTGGAGTTCAAATCGAAAATATTTAGGCTTCTTAAACAATGGTGATTTTCACTCTAGAAAGATATTTAAATAATTAGTGCTGTGAATTTGAAGTGATTTAAAATATAGCAAACAAACTCAGGCGTGCTTAGGTGTTCCTGTTTTCCGAAACGTTTTGTTATCGGAATGTTTCATATATTTTTAGATATTTTTAATGACACTTTTAAGCTTAACAAAAAAAGAACCCAATTGATTTAGCAACCAAAAGGAAATCCCACTTATTTCAGCATCAACTCGGGTTTCAATTTAAAATAATTCAAGGCACGTTCATTGCGACAGACGATGGCATTTGTTGATTCCTAGAAACGAGTATTTAAAAGAGGAATTCTCATTAATTCCAGGAACATGTGCCAGCTTCCATTGAAAATAACAATGCGTGATGGAAGTGCTCTGAATTAAAATTGAAATGTTCTCCACTTACGCAAAAAAGTAATTTAAGTTATCCTTTTAATTTTGTCCTTTGTAAACAGGGTCAAAATGTGTCTCGTTTTAACTGAAAAGAATCGCGTACAAGTGAATTCCGGAACCCATCTGATAGTAATAAATGTATACAACCCAAAGGCAAACAACTATGATGGCAATCTTTGTGTTTAATACTTGCAATTCCAAGTAAGGCTCCTCGGTCATTCCTGGGAATTTAACAATGTTTGAATCGCCCACACAGGCGGAGGAGGATTCAACAGCGTGCAGCAAGGGCAGGCCGGACTTGTTGCAAAATATCGATTGCCAAAGTCCTTGCTCTGGTGCCTGTCCTTTGCCATCAGTTATCAGTGGAGAGCACTCGCCTTTGGTTGGTTGCTTTTGGGGGCTGGGGGCTGGGGGCTGGCTGAGGGTGTTGCCAGGACACTCATCTTTCAGTGGCAACTGGTCGAACGTGGGCCCTTCTTGAATTAATTGCTCGTTCGTTCCGATTGCAGGTCAAGTTCAGGGTGCCCCTGCCGCCGGGAGTCAGCTCGACGACGCTTCTGCCGAAGCTCATCCGCACCAAGGACGTGAAGCAGCTGCAGGACGGCAACGCACAGCCACAGAAGCCCAAGCTAACGGTGAGTCTGGATTTTGAACTGAGGATTATGGAGCCCCTCCTATAGCAGCTGTCTGTCTGTTTTCTTTTGCCGTCCCCCCCACAGAAATGTCTCAACACGCTGGACCTGACCTCGCTGGGCATCGGCTCCTGCTGCGGCACGGGCATGTACCTGGTGGCCGGCATGGTGGCCCAGAAGATAGCCGGACCCGGTGTGATTATTAGTTTTATTATAGCCGCCATAGCGAGTATATTCTCAGGTAACAATACAGAAAGCAACACGTCTCCCCATCAATTCTGGCTAATTGGACTCATTTTGGGCTAAGTCACATGCGACTGCCCATTGTTGGGCAGATTGACTAGATTAATTGGGAATTTGTCCATAATGGTATGTAATTTAAATATGGTACAGGGCTTTAAGATGAAAGCTTAGAGAGAGAATTCCTGATAGCGAGCTTAGAATCCATTTAAAACGTTCTGTGACTTAACTTCCTTGATTACATGATTAAATGACAACATACAAATTTCCATAGATCCCAGTCCAGTTAGCCTTTCATTTCACTGCATGACGAGCTAATCCTGATCCTGATCTTGATCCCTAATCAATTCTGGTCCTCCCCCAGGCGCCTGCTATGCGGAGTTTGGCGTTCGTGTGCCGCACACATCCGGCTCGGCCTATATGTATTCATATGTGGCAGTTGGAGAATTTGTAGCTTTTATAATTGGTTGGAACATGATATTGGAATATCTAATAGGTGAGCGGAATATATATATTATATATCCGTAAATCCTGATCGCCTTAACTCCTTTCTCTCTGCAATCATACCAGGAACAAGTGCCTGTGCCTGTGCGTTAAGTTCTAGTTTCGATTCCCTGACTGGCAATACCATAGCGCGTACGATAAGCGAGTCCATTGGCACGATATTCGGTGAGTAAACTTATCCAGAGATCATATATATATATATATTCTATATCCTGAATCTTCCTGAACACCTAGGTAAGCCACCGGACTTTATTGCCTTCGGAATTACGCTGCTGATGACCTGCGTTTTGGCGATGGGCGCCAGCAAGTCGGTCATTTTCAATCACTCCCTCAATGCCATCAACCTGGCCACGTGGGTTTTCGTCATGGCCGCCGGGCTCTTTTACGTGGACACGAAGACGTGGTCGGAGCATCAGGGCTTTCTGCCCTACGGCTGGAGTGGCGTAAGTGGCCATCATTCTGTTCCCGATTTCAAACTACTTGATATTGATATATTCCCATATGAAACAGGTATTTTCCGGTGCCGCCACCTGTTTCTATGCATTTATCGGTTTCGATATCATCGCAACAACCGGTGAGGAGGCGCACAATCCGCAAAAGAGCATTCCCAAGGCGATTGTCGGTTCCCTGGTCGTAGTGCTAATCGCCTACGTCAGCGTTAGCCTAGTCCTTACTTTAGTGGGTAAGTTGCCACACTCTGTCTAGGGGGGGGGGAGTGAGTCCTGTACTTAATCTACATCTACATATTTTTCAGTACCCTATGATCACATCAACACGGGAGCGGCACTGGTGCAAATGTGGTCCTATGTGAATGCCCCGAAGTGCCGCGCTGTGGTGGCCATTGGTGCCACTGCCGGCCTCTCGGTGGCCATGTTCGGCTCAATGTTCCCAATGCCACGCGTGATCTACGCCATGGCCCAGGACGGGCTGATCTTTAGGTGAGCGCTTCTAGCCAAGTCAAAACCCAAGATTCCGCTGAATTTCATTCCCTTGCAGGCAATTGTCGCAGCTGTGGCAGCGCACCAATGTGCCCGGCTTGGCAACGATCGGCAGCGGAGTGGCCGCCGCTTTGGTCGCGCTTACCGTGCGCCTGGAGATCCTCGTCGAGATGATGTCCATCGGCACTCTGCTGGCCTACACGCTGGTATCCACCTGTGTGCTGATACTGCGCTACCAACCGCACAGCACCTCGCTGGTGGAGCTGCTGCCCGCACAGCTGCGAACGCCGGTGGCGCCTGGAACGGCCAGCGATTCCCGCGCCCATGTCACACCGGCCGAGGTGCTGGAGGTGCCCGGGAAGCTGACCATCAAGCGGGTGACGCGCGGCATGTCCGACTCAGATGACTCCTTCATCGACGACAGTCCAGAGGGCTTTCTAGGTGGGCGCGATGACCAGTTTCTGGTCTCCGATCGCTCCGAGAACAAGTTCTACGGCAGTGTGCATGGAGCACCCACTGGACCCACCGGTCAGGCGACCGCCTTCGATGCCATGGGCCTGAACTTCGTTACCCGGAAGATTCATGACTACGCGTACCTGTGTCCCGGCTTCTTCCCCTGGATTAATCCCGGCCAGGCCACCACCGAAAGTGGTATGTTTTATGGGAGGTTTTCATTTATAAAGATCATGTTTTTCGCTGGATGAAGAAGGTCCAGCAGAAGTTCTTGTGACAAGCTTTCGAAAGCTTGAAAATAATCAAATTTATCGATGATTTTATGAGCAAAAATCGATTTTAAACCGTTTAAACAGTGGACTTTCTTCACCCAGTCGAAAGGGGGAAGGACTTTTGCCTTCAGACGACCAGCTGACCAAATTACCGTTGAAATTTACTCTTTACCTTTGCTTTCTCAACCCGAATCGGATACGTAACATACCACTCCACCGATATAACCAATCCACCAATGGACCGCCGGCAGGCATGTACGTCACCAAGCTAGTGGGCATCATGTTCGGTCTCATATTCTTCCTGGACCTGTTCGCGGCCATTGGGTGGTCCGGTGGCCTCGCCGCATTCATTTATTTCATTTTGTTTATCGGCATATTTGTGATACTATTGATTATATCGAGGCAGCCGCAAAATAGGTAATACGCTCTCCACCTCGGACCTTGTCCGCCACTCAGCGATCTCAAGGGCTAATGCTCCCTCTCTTCCGCACAGATATGCGCTGGCATTCCTTACACCCGGACTACCATTCATCCCAGCGATTGCCATCACGGTGAACATCTATCTGATATTCAAGCTGAGCATCCTTACGCTCGTCCGCTTCACCGTGTGGATGTCGCTGGGCTTCGTCATGTATTTCTACTACGGCATCACCCATAGCAGCCTGGAGCAGGCCAGCGACGATCTGGAATTGCACGTGGACAAGGACTATGTGAGTGATAAATCCCCACACCCCCAATTCAGATCATCCAATAGCTAATCTCTCCTTATCTCTGTTTCCTGCAGAGCAAAAACGTCGAGGAGAAGGCCGTGTGGGATCAACAGTCGTATAACCAGACCCATGAGCCCGTCTGGGCCAGCAAGGAAGTGAAGCAGCCTTCGAGTAAGTGCAGTCCATGTGGAGAATTTAACAGCATTTAACTATACAAGTCTGGTATTTCACAGAGCAACGCTACAACTATGGAAAATCTTCGACGTCCTCATCGTCGGCACAGGGCACCTCTAGGGGTGGCACCGAAAGCGGAAGCGGAAGCGGCAGTGCGGCGACAAAGGCGCCGGGCAGGAACACTGCCGGCGGCACTCGACCCGTGCCGCCACCACCGCCCACAGGCGTTGGCCAGACAAAGGGTCCGCCGATGGAGCGCCAATATACCGGCCAGTTCAGCATGTTCGTGGACGAGGGTCAGTTCCCGACGTGGGAGGACTAAGCTGTTGCCCCCACCAGAAACTACCAATCGGAGTCCCAGTAGCCCCAATGCCCATCCCGACCTCGATCTCCAATCCCCAATCCCCAATCCCGTAGCAAAAGCAGCGTAAGCCCACACCAAGTTCGATCTCGATGGCAGTCGATGGAGCAGGACCTCTCTCTCCGCTGCCGGGTGCAGCTCACTCACTTGTAAATACGATTAGAGATGTTAAGTTTAACGATATATGGCCAGGTGTGTCGTTACCGAGAGGCAGTAGCAAAAGCAGAAGCATTCCCCATATACAAGGCTTAAGCCGGTGGCGGCGGCGGAGTCACTGTTCGTTCACCGTTCACTGTTCACCGTGCACTGTGCTCCGTGGGTCGCCGCCCGGCGGAGAGGTCACCATTATACACCTATACCATATACCATATACAATATATATATATATACATATTATACACTACATACATTACATGCATATATATTGATTATACAAGCAAATATATATATATATACATATATAGCGATGGGTTATTAGTTCAGCAAAAAGTTACAGTGCAAAGTTATCGAATTCCATTTACCCGAAACCTTGCGACTAGCGATAAGCAAAAGAATCGAGAAAGCAAAAACCAACAGATATCCGATACTTGATAAACGATTGTGCTGAAGACCGATTGGCCATCGTTTTGGGTGACGTTTGTCAATCGGCATTTAGCACAAGACAAGAAGATCCCCGCCCCCCGAGACCCAAGTAAAACCAATAATACATATGTATGCATATTTTGTGAAATTGTTCAGCACGTGAGGAGCATGATGTCCTCGTGCATATCCGTGGCGGTGCGTTTGGGGACTGGCAACATCGTGCACAACTGTACATTCTAGGCACCAACAGCAGCTGCAGTTCCCCACACTCACCGCCACGAGGCAGTATAGTTGAAACCCTGGGTTTTGGAGAGATCAGGGCCGCAGGGAAGGATCTGTGCACAAAATCAGGAGTACGGCCTACGGACTACCCACACAATGAGATCTAAAAGAAACAACACGTACCTTATGTATTTATGATTCTATTGTTGTTTATATATTATATATTTACGCTATGCATTTTATTCGGTGCTGGGTCGTACTGTCAACCGTCCCAAGCCCGTCGTCTCACTCGATCTATCTCAAAATGTTATTTGTTTTTTTTATCCTAGAGGCTCGCTCGCGCTAAGCTAAAACTCATTTTTAAGCGGCATTTCGCATTCGTTGTAATACAATAATTCATTTTACTTATCGAATACCAAGGCAAAACCAAAATTATATAAATATGCATATATATTTATGAGAATTACCATATAAACAAATACCAAAGAAATACCAAATATTTACTTATCGAAGCTATTCAAACTTAAACCAAGAATATAAACGATGGCAAGCATAAAACTACAAATATGTAGAAACACAAGGATAACTTAAACAAAAATCAAATAATGATGATAATGATGAAAGCAAAAACAAAACAAAAAAAAACATTTACATTTACGTACGAGCATACTTTTTTCCACTTTATATACTATGTACAAGCAAACCATGCGTAACTAACTATTTTTAACTAAATTACACACAAGTATATGGCAAAGTTAAAGCAAAATCAACAAGTTTTTAAGATAAATAATACTTCTCATCATTTATTCGAATTTGTATTCCACGACTCTGTACATACACAAAATGCCCCCACACACACCACACGAACACAAGCCAGAACTCAACAACCTAGGGTTAGTCCTCGATCTAGCCCCGCAACAGTGCAAAACAACTATTTATATACGAACCTACCATCTAAGACATTCGATTTATAGTCTAATTTCGACTGATTTCCTTCTGTTACACTCCACTCCATTCCATATTCAAATTTAGTTCAGTTGATCCATTCAATTTCGAGTGCCAAATCAATATGCACAACGCACTCCTAAACCAGTAGGTAGCAGCAATCGAAGTACTAAATACAGAAACCACATATGTATGTATGCAGTTAGTCACGCACTTCTTCAAATTCCTGGTTTCTCTGGACCAACTACTTAAGCTATAGTCCTGCACAAGAACTACATACAGAATATGTAATCCAACCACACTTTAGTTTATCGAAATATTGAATTTTCAAAACTTAATGCGCCCCCGATTGGTTCGATAACACGATTTGTACATACACCACCAGAACCAGAGGCATACAGGCAGAGAGCGGAAACAGTGCGTATGTATATTTTTATGAACGCTACACGACAAAGAATCAACTAAAGAGAAACAATACTCAGAAGCAAAATCATAAACTAAAGAATAACATATCCTACCACACAGCTTAAAGTTGAAACCTCAGTCTAATGGAACCCGACGAGCCCACATTCCTCCGATAGTTTCGATAGGCGGTCGACGATCGCCGACAGCCCACTACCACCGACTTAGACAGTCCCATTACCGAGCTAGAGTCGATATTTTGTTTCCTTTACACAGTTGGGTCAAACCTTTTAGTTGAACTGAAGAATTTAAGCGGACTAAGGTGTGTAGCAACTGTTTGCTGGGTGTGCGCTCGGAGGAGGTCCCTCCCGATATAGTACGATATAGAATGTAACAACAGGTACGGCTCAGTACAGGCAATCCAGTAACTGCGGGCTAAAACAGCTTGCTCTTCCACCTTTCGGTTATTTCGGTACCACCAAGTTAAGATAACTGTTATGGGAATATGATAGATTTAATAGATTTTCTACAGTTCCAATTTGAAGCGAATAGAAAGAAACAAATCAAGTAAACTTAACAATATATCGATAAATGTGAAGGGAAAAACAAAAAGCTTCCGTTGACAAACGTATGCATTTTACTATAACCTATGGTTTACTTTATTAATCCTTCGAATGACAAAATAGGAACAACAAAAAACTAAACACAAAATAAAAACAAAAAACACAGGGAACACTTACTCTTACTCTACTGTCTGTGTATGCTCACTGTAATTGTAACTGCAAGAGTAACAGTAACTTTAACAGTAACTGAAAAATTTACTTTAAGAGTAACTTTGATAGTAACTGTAACGGTAACTGCAACTTTAACTGACAACTGTTAGCAGGCTGAGAATTAGAATCAGAAAAGAAACAGCACACCGAAACCGGAAGTGACTGAACAGGAAGAACGCACCTAAACACGCATAGACATGCACACACAGCCGAAACACAAGTATTTGAAGACAATTCTAAAACCGAAAGAGCCAAGCCTAATTATGACAAAAATCTAAAAATAATCCACATTTGATTGTTTGATTGATTGGAAAATACATTAGACGATTGTTTCTTTGATTGATTGATTTACCAGCTGAATATAACGTACCTAAGTTTTTGTTTATTTTATAAGACTGAATTACTGGAATATGATTTATTTTAAAGGTGTATATAATTAAGGTCTAATAGCAAACTTTACAACTTTTACTAATGAAGCATCAAAATTTTTGAAATTATTCTGTACTCATTTATCTAAACGAAAATCTAAGAAAAATCCACAAAAAAAATGAGAAGAGGAGGATAAGTGATGAAGGGATAAAGGAGACGAGAGCGAATGAAGTTAATATACAACTTTTAACATATGCGGGAAAATCCCGATATGATGATACATATATATATTTCAATGGATCGATAACAAACAACAAAAATTAAAAATCAGCAAACCAAAATGAAATGAAAATGATGTTAAAATATAAGAAAAACCAAAAATTTTTTAATTCAAAATACTACTCTTGATTTGTTTTATGTGTTAATAACTTATTAAATGATATTTCTTGAGAATATTAAAAACAAAATAAAAATTGTTAGGATATTCAAACTTGGGTTCTTTTCGTGGGCAATTTAAAAAGTATTGGTCAGTAAACACTCTTCGTGCCAGCTTAAAATCTCGACCTTTGGAACGGGAAAGAGGGTTTTTGGATTTGGGTGGTTCAATTTATATTAAATTATATTAGGTATAAAGGAAATATAATTTTTAAATATTAAATACATTTTAAAACCGGGAAATGCTCATCTCTTTCTGCTAAATTGTTAAGTCCTTAGTGATTTCAATCCAATTATTTCGTATTTGGTTAACTTTGACGTTTTAATTTAACATTTATTCATAATTAACGAATCTATCTATCAAGCTTACAACGCTTTCGACAGCTGCAATTTTCAAACTACTTATGTTAACGGTAATTTCTTGCTTCATTTCTATCGATAATTTGCCAACAGCTTCCGCTCTCTCTCTCTCTCTTTCTCAATTTTTGAGAGAGCATATTCGGCAGCTTTCGGTTTGGTTCGGCTCTAGAAGAAACCTATAAATAAAAATGCAACAGAGCTGCATCGATTTTTCTTTAAAAAATTAAAAACAAATCGAATAGAATCGAACATTCTTTCCATACAAAAACGTGATTCAAGCTTTTATATTTATTAAATATTTTTCATTGCATTTTATCTATAGATATTTTTGTTTTTAAATAATTTGTTTGGTTGTGTCCTTGATATTTTAAATGAAATCGTAAATAAAATAAGAAATACATATTTTTTATTTTATAATATACATTTTCACATATTTGTCAAATATAATTGCATATAATAAATACAAATTTTAAAGCTTTACAAGGTTTTAAACTTTTTCAATCGATTCTAAACATGTATATCGATAAGTTGCATAGTAAGAAATCGATTAGTCGATTATAAAATCTATTTTACTTCCAGCTCTAGGGTGCAAGCAAGCCATTCGAAAAAAGTTGTTCTTTTTGTACATATTGCACATCCGCACTGTTCGCCGGGAATAGGGAAAATTGGAAAACGAAAATTTGGAAAAATCAGATTTCCCGCTTCCCGGTGTTTTCCATTTCTTTTTGCCATTCCACATTAAAATAAGTGAGATTTTGCGGAAAAAAAGCTTATGTCCTCGAACTCGTCCTCGGACGCCGTGGCCAAGGCCGTGGCCAGCTGCAGGCTGGTGAAGCAGCAGCGCCGTCGCCTGGCGGCCTTCGACTTCGACCACACAATTGTGTCGCAGAATACAGATACGGTTGTGCGCGACCTGCTGCCCACGGAGGTGACCAGCGCCCGCGCCCACGAACTGGTGGAGAACGACTGCTGGACCGAGTACATGGGCGAGGTGTTTCGTTTGTTGCATGAGCAACAAGTGCCCGAGGCGCGCATTCGCGACACCATCCGCGGCATCCCCGAGGTGCCAGGATTCGTGCGGCTGATCAAGCACCTGGCCAAGCGTATGCAGTTCGACCTAATCATCATCAGTGACTCGAACAGCGTGTTTATCGAAGAGTGGCTGCGGGCTCACAATCTGGCCGACTGCTTCCTAGCTGTCTTTACCAATCCGGCCGAGTTTGACGCAACCGGGCGCTTGGTGGTCCGTGCCCATCACCAGCAGTCGGACTGCAAGCTGAGCGCCAGTAACTTGTGCAAGGGCCGTGTCCTGGAGCATTTTGTCATCGAGCAGGACCTGCGGCGCAGCATCCGCTACGACCATGTCTTTTATGTGGGCGACGGCAACAACGACATCTGCCCGGTGCTCCGGCAGCGAGCCTGCGACTTTGCCTGCGCCCGTAGCGGCTTCGCCATGGAGAAGCATTTGCTGCGAAACCGCAGCAAATTGAAGCTACGTGCCCAGCTTCTGGTCTGGAAGAGCGGCTTCGACCTGATGGACCAGATGCTGGCCCTGCCGCAGCTCC
>VNJV01003496.1:0-70211 GCA_008042635.1 Drosophila nikananu | reverse complement strand
GCTGCCTGAATTCTCATTCAACGCCCCACTAAAAATGGGGGGATTACCGGCTGGTTGAAAATCAGCACTTGCGGGGAAGATGGAGGTTTTGAGGTTGAAGCGGTGGATATGAAGACACCGTGGGCGGTGTCGGAACGAAAAATCAACGCATTCCGCCGTTAAAAGATAGCCTGATCAGCCCTGACCGCTTTTCCGCATAATCGCTAAAAATCTGAAGGCGGAAAAGGGACGCCAAGCGCTCCGGTGCCTAGTGCACCGAGGCCAGAAAATCAATGGCACCTCAGTGCTAAAATGGGATTCCTCAATCAGGTCGATGAACAACGCACCCACCCCTGCCAGACTATCAGCGCGGTGCTGACGGGGTGAGTTTTGATATTTAGATCTGCACGATGGTTGAGAAGTCGAAGTCTTGCCCTTTGGGGTTCTCACCCAGCCGGATGGTGGTGGGGGTGGGCATGAAATAGGGCGGCACCGGCAGGTTATAGGGGGCAGGTGCGCCTTTGAACACGCGGCCAGCCAGATCGAATTTTGAGCCATGGCACGGGCAGGCGTAGCCACCCGCCGGGGTGGTTTTGGCGTCAGGCGGCGCGCCACCGGGAGCCGGGGCGTAGGACGGCACACACCCCAGATGGGTGCAGATGCCAACATACACACCGTATTCAGGCGTGAGCGACCGATGCCAGTTCTTGGCATAAGCGGGCTGTTGCAGATCATGCGAGTCACCGTCCCGCAGGCGGTCTGTCAGCGTGGCGTCCTGTAGTTTGGCAATGTCTTCTGGCGTGCGGTGCAGAATGAACACGGGCTTGCCCTGCCAGACCACGGTGGTCTGCTGGCCGGGGGCCAGTTTGGAGAGGTCCACATCCACCGGAAGATGGGCGGAGGCGCTGTCCTGCGGTGTCAGACTTTCTACAAACGGGATGGAGCACGCGGCAACGCCCGTAACGGTCCCGGCAATGGTGACCATGCCCAGAAAATCACGGCGGCCGGGTGCCTGTTCGGGGGTATCCGTTTCAGGCGTGTCCTGCGGTGTAGGGGGGGTGTTTTCCATCTCTCAGTGTCCGTCCCGGCGGTTCCAGATTTTCTTCTTCCATGCAATGGCCAGCAGAAGCAGAACAATCAGGTAAAGCACAACCCCTTTGCCAATATGGTGGCGTGCATTGCGGTGTGGGTCAGCAGCCCAGACCAGAAAAGTTGAAACATCGCGGGCCTGCTGGTCAACCGTGGCCTTGGTGCCATCGGGGAAGCTCACGCCGCCTTCCACCAAGGGCGGGGGCATACCAATCAGGTGGCCGTCAGCCCATTCATTGTAGAACTTGCCGGGCACCATGGGCGCTCCGGGCGGTGGTGGCATGCGGTAGCCGGTCAGGAACGCGTAAAGCCAGTCTGCCCCGTGGGGCTTGATCAGGGCAAGGCGGGACTGATCAGGCGGGGCCACGCCGCCCATCATGGCTGCTGCGGCGGCTTCACTCGGGAAGGGGGATTTGAAGTGGTCATCCGGCGTGCCGGGGCGGGTTGTCGGCTGCCCATCTTCATCTACCGGGCCGGGGAACTGCTTGCTATGCGCAAGGTCTGAAATGGCTTTGGGGCTCAGGCCGATGCCCGCCAGATCATTATAGGTCAGGCTGCGCATGCCATGGCAGGTGGAACACACATGGTCATACACCAGAAAGCCACGTTGCAGGCTGGCCTGATCAAATTGCCCGAACGCTCCGTCAAAGCTCCATTTCTGGTGTGGCGGGGCTGCGGGTTCTGCCGGTGCAGCCGCCGGGGAAGAAGCCGGAGCGGAGGGCGTCTGAGCCAGAGCGGTTTGCTCAGGTGTTGCCAGGAACAGGCTGGAGAGCAGGCATGCGCCCCCTAAAAATGCGCGAACAGACATTCAGGCGTCTCCCTGCGCAGCGGAAATGGAGGCAGGCAAGGGGCGTGTTTTTTCCAGACGCGGTGCCAAGGGGAGGAGCACAAGAAAATAGCCAAAATAATAGAGCAGAGATATGCGCCCAAGCGCCATCCAGCTTCCCTGAGCGTGGTGTTTGCCGACCAGCGCCAGCAGCACAAACGCCACGACCAGCCCCAGCAGGCCGACGCGGCAAAGAGGCCGGAAGCGCATGGACCGCACGGGGGAACGGTCCAGCCATGGCAGGGCAAAAAGAATCAGCAGGGAGCCAGCCGCAGCCAGCAGGCCGCCGAACTTGGACGGCACGGACTGCAACATGCCGTAAAAGGGCAGGAAGTACCATTCCGGTTCAATATCCGCCGGGGTGTGCATGGGGTCTGCCGGGGCGTAATTGTCTGGTTCAGTCAGCAGGCCGGGCCAGAAGAACATCAGCAGCGCGAAGATCAGGGCAAACAGAACCAGTCCGATCAGATCCTTGCTGGTGAAGTAGGGGTGAAAGGGTAGAGTGTCTTTGGGAGTTTTGGGCTCAATACCTAATGGGTTGTTGGAGCCCGCCACATGCACCGCCACCACATGAATGCCCACAACCGCGACAACCAGAAATGCCAGAATAAAGTGAATGACAAAAAAGCGGTGTAGGAAAATATCGCCCAACTGGTCACTGCCCGCCAGAATATGCTCCAGCGTGCCACCAATAACCGGCACAGCGCCTACGGCTTTGCTGATGACATCTGCACCCCAGAAGGACATCTGCCCCCATGGCAGCACGTACCCGGCAAAAGCCGTGGCCATGACCAGCACCATCAGAACAAGGCCGCTGATCCACAGAATTTCACGCGGGGCCTTGTAGGAGCCGTAATACAGCCCACGAAACAGATGGATATAGAGCGCTGCCAGAAACAGGTTGGCCCCGACCACATGCATGCCGCGTAGCATCCAGCCGCCAGGCAACTGCCGGTCTATGGCTTCTACCGAGAGAAAGGCTTCAGTGGCGGTGGGGATGAAGTGCATGGCCAGAAACGTGCCGGTAGCCAGCATAAGCAGCAGAACGACCGTGAGAATCGCACCGAAATTCCACAGGCCGTTCAGATTCTTCGGCATGCGGAAATCAATATACTCCGCCCTGAAACCACTGATGACAGGCAGGCGGCGGTCAATCCACCCGGCCACGCCAGAACTTTCTTCTGTTGAGCGCGAGGGCGGTTGGCCTGTCATATTGGGTTTGGTCATGGGTGGTTCCATAGAATGCGGAGAGGGGCCGGGTCTTGGCCCCATGGTATCCAGATCAGGCGGAATGGACCAGCGGGACAAGGACCGGAAAAAGCAGGCTGTGTAAGTTTATTGCGGCACAACAAGGTGTTGAGGCTGCAAAACTCCCGGCAGGAAGGCTCATATACAGACTTTTATGATCGGTTTTGCAGGAAGAATGGTAACGGAGATCATGCGGGCCTCGGTCGGTCTTGTAGAGAAGCGTGCTATGGGTTCAATCATAAATAAACCGAAACATTTTACAAGATTGCAGAGCGTGGGCACGGGCGGCAAAACCCAGCCGGTGCAGAGGGTTGGAGAAGCACGCTAAAGGCTCACTCAAAAGCGTGATGTATTTCTCTCTTGCATGCTGAGCGTATTATCCCCATCATACGAAGTGCAGCCGCTTTTCTGGCGGGTGTGACGTTCTCAGGGCAGGGTGCAATTCCCTACCGGCGGTAAGTGGTCAGGTCAGCCTGCCATAAGCCCGCGAGCGCCTGCTACGGCAGGGTCAGCAGATCCGGTGTAATTCCGGAGCCGACGGTGATAGTCCGGATGAGAGAGAACGATGGCGGCGTCTGCCCTTTCTGTATGGAAGGCGGCAGGCGGTGAAAGCCGCTGTATGCCCTGAGTCTGTCTGGTGTGGTCAAGGCAGATAATGGAGTCAGGGCGTTGCAGGAAAATCCTTCGCACTTTGCGCCAGTGTTTGTGCCTGAACAGGTCGGGCAGGCTTTCCGTACGGCTGTGGCAGAAGCATGTCGCTATCTGGGTCAGACAGCGCCTAACCCTGCCGTAGGGTGCGTGCTGCTGGATGCGGAAGGCGAGGTGCTGAGCGCTGCGGCCCACCACAAGGCGGGTGGTCTGCACGCTGAACGTCTTGCACTGGAACAGGCGAAGCAGGCTGGTGTGTTTGACCGTGTGCGGACAGCCGTGGTCACGCTTGAGCCGTGTAATCATATCGGACGCACACGCCCCTGCACGGAAGCCTTGCTTGAGTCTCCTGTGAAAACCGTATGGATCGGCAGTGAAGATCCCAACCCCACTGTTGCGGGCGGTGGCGGAGCGCGCCTGACAGAAGCGGGCGTTACCGTGCACTGGTTGGCCCAAAGCGCAAACGGGGCAGCACTGTTTTCTCTGTGCAAGGCGTTACTTGCCCCCTTTGCCTGTAAAATGACGGAAGGCAGACCGTGGATTACGGTCAAGCAGGCCGTGAACAGTGCTGGTACAATGGTGCCGCCTGAAGGGCAGACAACCTTCACTTCTCCCGAATCTCTGAAATTCGCGCATGTGCTGCGCCGCGCTACGGATGGCGTGGTGACAGGCACGGGCACTGTTATGGCAGATAACCCGGCCTTTACCGTGCGGCATGTGCCTGATTACGCGGACCGTCGCCGTCTGCTGGTGGTGTGTGGCCAGAAGGCGCACACACCGGAAGACTGGCTGGCCGAACGGCAGAAGCAGTTTGATGTTCTGTTCTGCCGCTCCTGTGCCGATCTTCCCGCCCTGCTGGCCAAGACAGATGCCCTGTGGGTGCTGGTGGAGGCCGGGCCAACACTTCTGGCCGCCCTGAAAGAACTGAATTTGTGGGACGACTGGCTGACCATTCGCCAGAACGCCGCGGGGGTGGACCATTACACCGTTTCAACCCGTCATGATGTCACACCGCTTGCTCTGTTTCCAGAGTGGGCTCGGTGCACGCAGGAGCAAGCATGTTTTCCGGAATAGTAGACTCTCTTGGCCATGTTCTGAAAGCCGAACCGGGAGACAAATCCCTGATGGTGGAAGTGGATACGGGGCTCACAGATATTGCTGAAGGCGAAAGTATTGCCGTGAATGGCGTGTGCCTGACAGCAGTTGAACCTGCGGCAACCGGCGTGGCGCGGTTCTTTATCAGCAGTGAAACGCTGGATCGCTCCACCCTTGGGGCGCTCAAGGCTGGCAGCCGTGTCAATCTGGAACGCGCCGTAACCCCTGCCACCCGGCTTTCAGGCCATATTGTGCAAGGGCATGTGGATGGCACAGCGCGGTTTGCCGAGTGTACGCCCTCGGGCGATGCCCGCCGCGTGGTGTTTGAGGTGCCGGAAAACCTGCGCCGCTACATGGTGGAAAAAGGCTCCATCACACTGGATGGCATCAGCCTGACCCTGAACGAGATTGGGGACGTGAAAGACGGCGTATTTTCTATTGCGCTGATGATCATCCCCCATACCTGGACCCACACCACGCTTGGCACCCTTTCCGTGGGAGATGCCGTGAATGTGGAAGTGGATGTGATTGCAAAATACGTGGAGGTTCTATGCCAGACAAAGTGAAAGGGGCGGCTGTGGTGCCTGCTCTTCCCTCTGCGGCGCTGGCACGGGCGGTTGAAGCCCTGCGGGCCGGACGCATGGTTATCATGACGGACGATGAAGACCGTGAGAATGAAGGCGATCTGGTGATGGCCGCCGAGTTCATGACGCCCGAGGCCATGAACTTCATGATCACCCATGCGCGGGGGCTGGTGTGTCTGCCGCTTATGCCGGAACAGGTGGAGCGGCTGGGCCTGCCCATGATGGTGCGGGATAATACGGCCCGCCACAGCACGGCCTTCACGGTTTCCATTGAAGCGCGGGAAGGGGTTTCCACCGGCATTTCCGCAGCTGATCGGGCACATACGGTGCAGGTTGCTGCGTCTGAAACCTCAACTCCGGCTGATCTGGCCACACCGGGCCACATCTTCCCGCTGCGTGCGGCCCCCGGTGGCGTGCTGGAACGGATTGGCCATACGGAGGGCTCGCTTGATCTCCTCAAGCTGGCGGGGCTGCGCCCTGCGTCCGTGATCTGCGAGATTCTGAATGAGGACGGCACCATGGCCCGCCGTCCGGAACTGGAAGTGTATGCCCGCACCCATGACATGCCCATCATCTCCATTGCGGAACTGGTGCGGTGGATCAGTGCGCACGGGCTGAAGCCACTGGCCTCTGATGTTACGGACCCGGCACCCGTGGCAGATGCCCTGCCGGAAGAAGCGCTGGCGGATCTGGCGGAAGCCTCTTTGCCAAGCGCCTATGGCGGGGAAGATCTGGTGATCCATGCGTTCCGAGATGCGCAGGATGTGGAGCACGTGGCGCTGGTGAAGGGTAACCCCGCAGCGCCCGGTGCTGTGCCACTGGTGCGGCTGCATTCCGAATGCGTGACGGGCGATGCGCTGGGGTCCTTGCGGTGTGATTGCGGCACGCAGTTGCACGCAGCCCTGAAAGCCATAGGGCAGGCGGAAACCGGAGTGCTGGTTTACGTGCGTGGGCACGAAGGCCGGGGCATTGGGCTTGTAAACAAGATTCGCGCCTACGAACTTCAGGACGCCGGGTTGGATACGGTGGATGCCAACCACAAGCTGGGTTTTGCAACCGATGTGCGGGACTGGACATCCGCCGCCGCCATTCTGCGTGATCTGGGCGTGGGGCAGCTTGATCTGCTCACCAACAATCCGGACAAGGTGCGCGCGCTTGAAGCGCGTGGGTTCATGGTGCGCAAGAGAATCGGGCTGGAAACACCTGTTAACCCCTTCAACCGGGCGTATCTGCACGCCAAGCGGCAACGCATGGGGCATCGGCTGAGTAACTTTTCCGTGAGTGACGCCACGGTCAGCGCGGCGGTCTGAACCGGCCGCCTGAATTTGAGACTGTCTGCAAAGCAAGGATGATTTTATGAGCACACGGATTCCGGTTTCCCTGCCGGACCTCAATCTGGTTCCCGCCCCGCGTCTGGCCCTGATTGTCAGCCGCTTTAATGAGGACGTGACGGGCGGCTTGCGCGATGGCGCCATTGCGTGGCTGGGCGAGCACAATATTACCGTAGGTGAGAACGATATTTTTGCAGCCCCCGGCGCATTCGAGATGCCACTGCTGGCGCAGACACTGGCAAAATCCGGCCGGTATGAAGGCGTGATCTGCCTTGGCTGCGTGATCAAGGGTGATACGGCGCATTTTGAATTCATCAGTCTGGGCACCACCATGGGCTTGATGCAGGCTTCTCTGGCGACGGAAGTGCCCATCGCGTTTGGGGTGTTGACCACCTATACCGATGAGCAGGCGGAACTTCGCTCCCGCGATGACATTCATAACAAAGGACGTGAAGCGGCCGCTGCGTGTGTGGAGTCACTTGCTTTGCTGCGTCAGATTAAGGTCTGATCAGAACAGGGGCGCAGCGTGAGCGTGCGGCCCTGAAAAAGCAGGGGGAAGAATGAAGCGGGTTACCGTCATCGCAGGTCTTCTGGGACTGGGGCTGACTGTCTGGATGCTGATGCAGTTCGGCGCTCGTTCCATCCTTTCTCTGGTGATGACGGGCGGCTGGGGCGTACTGGCCGCCATTGTCTTTCATACGGTTCAGGTTGCGCTTTCTGCTCAGGCGTGGCGCACCATTGCGGGCCATAAACATGGCTCTCCCCTTTCCTGGCAGGATTATTTTGCCCTTCGCTGCGTGCGGGAGGGAATTAACAACCTTCTGCCTGTTGCGCAGGTTGGGGGAGAGGTGTGGTCCAGCCGCCTGCTGGCCAAGCGTGGACTAGGCACACGCAAGGTAGCCGCCGCGACCATCTGTGATCTCACGCTCGAACTGCTCAGTCAGGTATTATTCACCTTCGTGGGGCTGGGCCTGCTGCTGTTTCTGGTCAAACGCTCCCATGTGACGGATGAGCTGCTGGAAAGCGCGTTGGTGGCGCTGGCCATCGGGCTTGCGGTGTTCGCCAGCCAGTGGTTGGGGGCCGTGGCGTTTGTTGAGGTGCTGCTGGTGAAAATCGCGGGGCATCTTGGCTGGAACGGTGTGGATGGCATACGCGGGCTGCATCAGGAAGTGCTCGGCCTTTACAAGGTTAAGCGGAACGCCGTTTCTGCTTTGATCCTTCAGTATCTGGCATGGGCGCTGGGCGCGGTGGAAGTGTGCCTGATTCTGCATTTTCTGGGTCATGACCGCTCTCTGGCCGTTGGCTTCGTGATTGAGGGCGTGGGTGAGGCCGCAAAATCCGCAGGCTTTGCCGTGCCCGGCGCCCTTGGGGTTTCTGAAGGCGGCTATATTCTGGTGGGCAGCCTGTTTGGCGTGGCGCCCCCCGTCGCCATTGCGCTTTCCCTGATCAAACGTGTGCGAGAAATTGCATGGGGTGTGCCGTCCCTTTGCCTGTGGCAGGTGCTTGAACACAGGTGGGATACCCCCGCACAAGGGGCCGAACGGCCCGCATCCTGCGCTCAGTCTGTGGGTAAAAATCCTCTTTCCCGTTCTGGTCTGTAACGCGGGACGTGCCTGCTTTTGACATCATCCCTTGCATGAAGCGGGGCGGTTGGGCCAAACGAAAACAGCTTTTGGCCTTGCGCCGTGAATTTTTGGGAACTGATCGCCAGCTATGCTCTCCGCACCCATAGGTCGTTTCATTACATTCTGCGCCCGTCACGCTTACGCTGTGGTCGCCCTGTTCTTCATTCTCTCGGGTGGTGCCGTTTTTGCGGGCATGAATTTTCTGGGGGTCACCACAGATACCAGCAAGATGCTCTCTGACCGGCTGGAGTGGAAACAGCGGTCTGATGAAATGGGGCGACTGTTCCCGCAGAAAGAAAACCTTCTGGTTGCGGTGATTGAGGCCGACCTGCCGGAGGAAGGGCGTGAGACCGCCCGCCTGCTGGCGGAGCGGCTTGGAGCCGACCACACCCACTTCAACTTTGCCGAGCGACCGGATGCAAACCCGTATCTGGTGCGCAACGGCCTGATGTTTCTGGACCCGCAGCCGCTTTCCCAGGTGTTGAATGACACCATTACGGCCCAGCCCTTCCTGTCCGCTCTGGCGCAGGACCCCTCTGCCCGTGGGTTGTTTGGCACCCTTTCCCTTATCGCCGAGGGCGTGAAGCAGGGGCAGGCGGATCTGGGTGGCTTTCAGACCGCGCTTTCCGGCTTTGCTGACAATATGGAAAAAGCGGCGGCCGGGCACCCGCAGCTTCTCTCGTGGGAGCAACTGCTGGGGGGCAAGCTGTCCGATCTGGCCGGGCGTTACCAGTTTGTCATCACCAAGCCCAAGCTGGATTACGGCTCCTTCCAGCCGGGTGGCGCAGCGGCGGATGCCATGAGCAAGGCGGCGCAGTCTCTGGAGTTTGTGCGCAACGGGCATGTAAAGGTGCATCTCACCGGCCAGGTGCAGCTTGATGACGAGGAATTTGCCACCGTGGCCGAAGGCATGGTGGCGGGGTTACTGGGGTCTCTGGCTCTGGTGACGTTATGGCTGACGCTGGCCGTGCATTCCTGGCGCGTGGTGCTGCCTATTGTGCTTACGCTGGTTGTGGGGCTGCTGCTGACCACCGGTTTTGCTGCCTTGGCGGTCGGCACGCTTAATCTGATCTCGGTCGCGTTCGCCATTCTGTTTGTCGGGATAGCGGTGGATTTTGCCATTCAGTTCTCGGTCCGGTTCCGGGCCCAGCACCAGAATGGAGAAAGCGAGCAGGGCATTCTGGCCGCGCTGGCCGAAACGGGAGATGAAACCGGGCACCAGATTCTGGTGGCTGCGCTGGCAACATCCGCCGGGTTTCTGGCCTTTACGCCCACCGCTTTTCTGGGTGTGGCCCAGCTTGGGCTAATTGCCGGCATTGGCATGATGGTGGCGTTTGTTTGCACCACCAGCCTTCTTCCGGCCCTGCTGAAAATCTTTCATCCGCCGCTGGATTGCCCGAGCATGGGCTATGCCTTCATGCAGCCGGTGGATGTGAAAATCCGTCACCACCGCAAGATTCTGCTGGGTATTTTTGGCGCCGTAGCTGTGGCAGGGCTGGCTCTTGTGCCGCGCCTGCAATTTGATGGTGACCCGCTGCACACGAAGAACCCCAATTCTGAGGGGATGAAGGCGCTGCATCTGCTTATGACAAACCCGCAGTCTTCGCCTTACAGTGCGGAACTGCTGGTGAAATCTCTGGATGAAGCCAAGGCGCAGGCTGCGCGTCTTTCCGCAGTGCCCGGCGTGCATGATGCCATGTGGCTGGGTTCCTTCGTGCCGGAAAAGCAGGATGAAAAACTCGCCCTGATTCAGGACGCCGCGACGGTATTGTTGCCCACCCTGATTGTGCCGTCTCCCAAACCAGCGCCGGATGCGCAGGCGCTGCGGGATGCCGCGCAGAACACGGCCACGGCTCTTGGCGGTATTCTGGATAAGCTGCCGCAGCAGGACCCGCTCCGTCGTATTCAGGCGGCTTTGGCGAAACTTGCCACGTCATCTGACCAGATCGTGCAGGATGCCAACACGGCGCTGGTGCGCTTCCTGCCGCAGGAACTGGATCAGTTGCGCGTGATGCTTCAGGCAAAGCCGGTCACGGTGAAAGACGTGCCGCCTGAACTGGCGGATGATTACCTGCTGCCCGATGGCCGTGCGCTGGTGGAAGTGCACCCCAATGGTGTGATGTCCAACAGTGGGGCGCTCCGCAAGTTTGTGACATCCCTGCAAAAGGAAGCGCCAGATATTGCCGGGACAGCCGTGGATATTGTGGAGAGCGCGCGCTCTATCGTGCGGGCGTTTGAACAGGCCGCGGCTGCCGCCATTGTCATGATCGCGCTGATCCTCTTTCTGGCTCTGCGCCGTATCCGGGATATGGCGCTGGTGCTGGCCCCGCTGATGCTTTCCGCCCTCATGACGGTGATCCTGATTGTGCTGCTGCCGGAAACACTGAACTTTGCCAACATCATCGCCCTGCCGCTGCTGTTGGGCGTTGGGGTGTCTTTCAACATCTATTTCGTCATGAACTGGCGGGATGGTGTGCAGCACCCGCTGGCGTCTCCCACTGCGCGCGCTGTTCTGTTCTCTGCCCTGACAACAGGCACCGCGTTTGGCTCTCTGGCACTTTCCCATCACCCTGGCACGGCCAGCATGGGGCGGCTGTTGCTGCTCTCTCTGGGCTGCACGTTGCTGGCAACGTTGGTGTTTGTGCCTGCTCTGCTGCCCAAGCGGGATATTGATAAGGAATAAGCTCTGATTGCCCCGAGCCATCAGGCTGTGCGTAAAAAAGGCTCCATGAAGGAGCCTTTTTTTACGGACGAGTTCAGGAGGAAGCGGCTTGGCGCTGCGGCTTTTTTTGCAGCACAACCCAGGCCACGCAGGCCAGCACGGCTCCACAGACCATAACCGCTATGGCCCCGCCACCAGAAAGCACCATGCCTCCCACCAGCGCGCCTGTGCCAATACCGGCGTTAAAGCCCGTGACGCAAAATGAGGAGGCCGCTTCGTGCTGGCTGGGGGCCAGTTCCAGTGCGTAACTTTGCAGACCGAGATTCATAAGGGCGGAAACCATGCCCCACAGGGTCAGATCAACCCACGCCACGGCATTGAACTGAGCGGAAAGCACCAGCAGCCCGAAGCTGGCCACAAGGCCGATCAGGGAAAACCCGACTGTTCGCCCGGCAGAGAAGGGGAGCCGCCCGCCAACCCAGTTGCCCAGAATGCCGGTTCCGCCAAATACCAGCAGCATGAGCGGAATCTGGGCTGATGGCGCATGCGCCAGCGTTTGCAGGAGCGGCACCACGTAAGTGTAGGCGGTAAAATGGGCGGTGACGGCGCAGGCAGTCAGCAGGGCGATGTAGCGCAATACGGGCTGGCGTATCAGGTGGCGGATATCAATATGCCGCTTGGCACTGGGGAGCGGCGGCAACAACACCAGTGCAGCCGCCAGCACCACCACGCCCAGAACCCCGCTGAGGGAAAAGGCAGCGCGCCAGCCAACCCAGTGCCCGATGGCGGAGGCCAGAGGAATACCGCCCGCAAATGCAACGGCAACGCCCGTAAAAGCGATGGCCGTTGCGCGCGCAATGGGGAGTTCGGGCGCGAGCCTGACGGCCAGACCGGAAATAATGGACCAGAACACGCCATGCCCCAGCGCCAGCACAATGCGCAGCAGCGCCATGAGGGTGTAACTGGGCGCCATGGCTGAGAGCAGGTTTACGGCCCCCACCAAAGCCAGAAGCAGCGCAACAAGAAAGCGGCGGTCCATACCGGATGTCAGAATGGTCAACGGAATGGCAGTCAGGGCGACCAGCCACGCATAGCCCGTAACCAGCATACCCACCTGAGCCTCCGAGACATTCAGCCCATGGGCGATATCTGTCAGCAACCCGATAGGCAGGATTTCCGTCACCTGCCACACAAACGCGCCCAGAGAGAGCACAATCAGCCGTGCCATCATGACAGAACATACCTCCGGTTTTTTGCACCACCCATCCGGCATAATTGCTGCTCTGGGCGTTGGGGAACGGAAAGAGGAGGAGAATGGGAGAGAAAGAGAGTCTGATAGGTCACGAAGGATCCACGAAGCAGAAGAAAAATGGAGAGGGGTGGCGTGGCCCTGTAGCACGCATATGGAGGCTGGGTGAGCGCATCATTATGCCCGTGTCAGTGGGCAAGTGAAGAGAAGGACGGCTCTGACAGGCGGCATTTGGCAGGAAAAAGAGTGCACTATGCGGATGTGGCAGCATAAGATCAGCGTATGTACCTTATTTTCCCTTTGGTTCTCCCCCTCTTCAGGCGCGAAGCGAAAAACGCGGTGATGCCGCGCTCATATCCATCAGCGTTTTCTGAACGCAAATGTTTCAGGCCGATGTTGTGGAAGCGGAAATCAGGAGAGCAGGAAGGAGCAGTAACGGCTGATAACTCTCTGTCAGCCTTTTCAGTCCCGTTTTTTAGGGGCTTATCTCAAAAATCAGAAGCGGAGCGCGGATGTCCCCTCTACGCCAGAAGCGTTGCCTCTTTTGCTGGAATGGCATCGTATTGTGGCGGCAAAACCGTTTTTGAGGCCTGAAACAGCCTTGTTGGTCCTTATCTCTCTCATGTCCCTCTACGGTGTGCGCCGTGCCGCGCGACGAAGTTCCCCACCTCCAACCTTAAGGGAAGACGGAGTGCGATAAGGCCGCTGATACAGTGAATGATTTTGTGAAATAGTGGCGCGTTTAAGATTTGTGCGCAGCATGGGCTTTGGGAGCGATGCGCCTGCCGCGTAGGGCAACCTCTGAAAAACGCCTCTCTCCCGAAGGAAAAAGGCGCTTTGAGTCAGTATTCTATCAGGACTTGGTCCAGTCCGGATGGTGCGGCACCGTGATGTCGCGCCCTTTGAGCATCATGTCCCAGTACACGCGCGGGAACACGGTGGACTTCAGGAACCAGGCAAAGCGGCTGGGTTTGCGCTGATCGTAAGGGAAGCTGGGGGCGGGTTTGCCGCCATACAGGAACTCGGCCAGAACAACCTTGCCATAGGCTACGGTCAGCGGGCAAGCACCATAGCCATCGTACGCGCCGGTCAGGGGCTTGCCATCCAGAGAGGCCAGAAGGTTTTTGGTGATAACGGGCGTCTGGGCGCGGGCTGCGGCCATGGTCTTGGCGTTTGACGTCCCGATAACGTCCCCAAGCCCGAAAATGGCGGGGTATTTGGTGTGTTGCAGGGTGGTGGGGTCCACATCTACCCAACCGCCACCATTGGCCAGCGGGCTCTGCTTGATGAAGTCCGGCGCGCTCTGCGGTGGGGTGACATGCAGCATGTCAAACTCTTTCACCACATGCTCGGTCTGGCCTTCCGCATTGGTGACGGCAAATGTCGCCTTGCGTTCCGGACCGTTTACAGCAACCAGATTGTGCTTGTACTGCAGGTTGATGCCGTAATAATCAACGGCTTCCTGCAGGGACGGACGATAATACGCCACGCCAAACAGGGCATCCCCGGCAAGGCAGAATTCTACATTGGTGCGGAACAGCGTGCCATGCTTGCGCCAGTAGTCAGATGCCAGATACGCGATTTTCTGCGGAGCCCCCGCGCATTTGATAGGCATGGGCGGCTGGGTGAACAGGGCGGTGCCGCCAGCCAGGGACTGAATGCATGTCCAGGTATATTCCACCGTTTCCTTGGAATAGTTGCTGCATACGCCATTGCGGCCCAGCGTTTCTTTCAGGCCTTCAATCTTGTCCCAGTCCAGTTGCAGGCCGGGGCAGACCACCAGACGATTGTAGGTCACGGTGCGCCCGTCTTCCAGCGTTACCCGATTTTCATCAGGCTGAAAGGAGGCGGCAGCGACACGCAGCCACGTACAGCCGGAGGGAATAAGCCCGCCTTCCTGCCGCAGGGTGCTTTTCAGGGTCATGGCCCCGGCCCCTACCAGTGTCCATCCCGGCTGGTAGGCGTGGGTGGTGGAGGGTTCGATAATAGCAATATCAAGGCTGGGGCGTTCATGCAGAAGACGGGCCGCAACCGCGATGCCGGCAGTGCCGCCCCCCACGATAACAACGGTGTAGCGAAGGTCCGGCTTGGTGCCGGTTTCAGGCTGGGCCATGTATGTCTCCCTGGACGCTGTCATATTTACACAATTAAATTAACACACATCGATTATTAGTTAAGTTCTTTAATTGTCGATGTGGTATGTGCTCAGAGCAGTTCAGTCCTTGATCCAAACTTCCACCGGACCCTGAAGTTTCATGGTCAGGGGGTTGCCGTGGCGGTCAACTGTCTTGCCAACGGCCACCCGCACCCAGCCTTCGCTGATGCAGTATTCTTCCACATTGGTTTTTTCGACGCCCTTGAAGCGTACGCCAATCCCGCGTTCCAGAAGGTCACCATTGAAGAAGGGGCTTTCCGGATTGACAGAGAGGCGATCGGGCACGGTATCGGCTGACATGGTGTCTTATCCTTGTCTGGTTGGATGAATGGCTCGTGTCTTACCGGCTTTTGGCCGGAATGGCCATGTGACTTACCGCAGGGTGCATCCCCTCAGGAAGGGCGGGAGGACGCGATATCTGCATCTGGTCGGCGCATTCGGCTAAAGCGGTTGCGTACCGCCCCAGCTTTACGGCGTGTCCAGGCGCTAAAGCGGTGCATGAACAAATAGACAACCGGCGTGGAATACAGGGTAAGCAACTGGCTTGTGGCCAGCCCTCCTATCACGGCAATGCCCAGCGGACGGCGCAGTTCAGAGCCATAACCGTGGCCAAACACAAGGGGCACCGCACCAAAGGCGGCGGCAAGGGTTGTCATCAGAATGGGGCGGAAGCGGGTAATACACGCCTGATAAATGGCCTCCTGCGGCGGCAGGTTCTGCTCCCGCTCCACATGCAGGGCAAAATCAATCATCAGAATGGCGTTCTTTTTTACAATACCCACCAGCAGAATAACGCCAATCATGGCGATCAGGGAGAACGGTTCCCGACAGATCCAGAGTGTGAGCATGGCTCCCACAGCGGCGGAGGGCAGGGTGGAGAGAATAGTTAACGGTTGGATGTAACTTTCATACAGAATACCCAGCGTGACGTACATGGTGGCCAATGCTGCCACAAACACCAGCAGCTCATTGATCATGTTTTTCTTCATGTCCCCTGCCTGACCGGAGAAATCTCCGTGCAAGGCAACGGGAGTGTGCAGGCCGACCATGGCCTTCTGAATTTCCGATGTTGCATCGCCCAGAGATTTTCCGGGGGCGAGGTCAAAGGAAATGGAGCCGGAGATAAACCCGTTCTCGTGGCTGACTTCCAGCGGTGTGGGGGTGGTGATCAGCCGCGCCACGGTGGGGAGCGGCACCATGGTTTCAGAGGAAGAGGACACAGCAGACCCGTTGGAAGCGCCGGCACCACCGCCTGCCAGCCGGTTGGCAATGGCGTTGCGGAAGGATTGTTCGCTCAGGGTGACGGCCTGCGATGTTGAAGCGTCTGTCGGTTTTTTGACGCGCACGGTGTTGGAGGCAATGGCGCCGGACGCCGTGCCGCCTGCGGTGGAGACCCAGAGCGTTTTGAGCGTATCGGGATTTTCACGGAAATATTTCTCAACTTCCATCACCACGTAATAGGTCGTCAGCGGTGTGGATATGGCCGAGGCCGTTCTCTGCCCGAAGGCATCATATAACGCATTCCCGATCAACTGGGGCGTTACCATATAACGGGCTGCGGTATCACGCTGGATCAGCACATGCATGGCCGTGCCGTTGCCAGAGAGATGACTGTTGACGCCAACCAGAACCTTGCTCTTGCGCAGCACTTCCGTCAGGCGCGGCACCCAAGTGTAAATGTCCTCATCATTATCGCTCTGGAAAATGTAAGTGTAGGTGCCTTCATGCTGGCGCTGGCCGCCGCCGTTGATATCCCCCGCGTTGGAAATGCTGGCGGTAAGGCCAGGAATATCGCGCACACGCGCCCGCACGCGAGCGGCAATTTGCTCCGGGGTTGAGGTGCGGCCCGCTTTGTCCGTCAACTGTGCAAAGACTTCCGCGTTATTAGCGGAGTCCTCCCCTGCAAAGCCCAGAACGGCTTCAACATCATGGTCAGCCATCATGGCCTGCACTACCTTGCGGGCCTTGGCCGAGGTGGCGGTGAAGGAACTGGTCTGATCCGTGCTCAGATAACTTTGGATCAGAGAAATATCCTCAGCCGGAAGAATGGTTTTGGACATCACGATCAGAATGCCGATGGTGGCAAAGAAGCTGAGCGGCAGAGAGGAAAAAATAAGCCACGGATGCCGCAGCGCCCACCGGAGCGAGCGCGTGTAGCCGCGCATCAGCCATTCCAGCCCCTTGTCCGTGGCATCGGCCAGAAGAGACGCCATGCGTACCAGAACATTGCCGCCGGAAGGCTTGGGTGCGCCTTCATGATGCACTTCCAGCATGTAAGCGCACATCATGGGGGTGAGCGAGATGGACAGGAAGAAAGAGACCGTGACGGCTGTTGTCAGCGTCATGGCGAATTCAAAGAAGATCTTGCCTGGTACGCCCCCCAGCAGAAGCAGGGGCAGAAAAACCGCGATCAGGGAAATGGTGATGGAGAGAATGGTAAACGCAATCTCGCGCGAGCCAAGAAGTGTTGCTTCCATGCGGCTCATGCCCGCTTCCATGTGGCGGGCAATGTTTTCTACCACCACAATGGCGTCATCCACCACAAAGCCGGTAGCGATGGTGAGCGCCATCAGCGAGAGGGTATCCAGCGAGAACCCCAGCAGATGCATGATGGCCAGAGATCCGGCCAGAGAGATGGGCACGGTAATGGCTGGGATAAGCGTGGAACGCCAACTGCGCAGAAAGGCCAGCACTACCAGCACAACCAGCAGAACCGAAATCAGCAACGTGTATTGCGTATCAACCAGCGCGCCACGGATGGAGACAGAGCGGTCTGACACCAGCTTGAACGAAACATCCGACGGCAGGGCGTTACTGAGAATTTCAGCACGCGCGCGGATGGCATCCGTGACTTCAATCACGTTAGCACCCGGTTGCGGGCGGATGACCGTGATAATGGCCGGTTTGTCATTATACCAGCCCGCCTTACGCTCATCCTGCGGGCCATTGCGTATCTTGGCCACATCCGTCAGCCGCACAGGCCGCCCGTTGCGGTAGCCGATTACCAGTTCCCGATACTGTTCTGCTGTCCGGGCCTGATCATTGGTTTCAAGTGTCAGACGCTGTCCACCGGACTCGATAAAGCCCTTGGGGGTGTTGGCGTTGGCAGAGGCCAGCGCTGATCGGACGTCTTCAAACCCCACGCCATATTTGTAGAGCAGGAGGGGGTTCATCTCTACCCGCACCGCAGGTTTGGATGCCCCCACCAGTTCTACCCAGCCCACCCCCTTCACGCCGGAAAGAAGGGGTTTAAGTCGCGTCTCGGCCAGATCCCGCAGGGAGGAGGATGTCCGTGTGTCTGATGTCATGGCCGCCAGCATGATCGGGCTGTCAGACGGGTTGGCCTTGTAATATTGCGGCGGCATCAGCAGCGTGTTGGGCATGTCCTGCCGGGCGGCCTGCAAGGCGGCTTCTACATCACGCGCGGCCCCGTTGATGTCACGGCTGTCATCAAAGAACATCAGGACAAAGGCATCCTTGTCCGTTGAATCGGAGCGCATGCTGGTCAGGCCCGCAATCTGGCCCAGATGCCGTTCAAGCGGGGTGGTGAGGGAACTGGCCATCTGCTGCGGCGAACTGCCGGGCTGGGAGGCCACAACATAGATCACCGGCACGGAAATATTGGGCAGATCAGCCACAGGCATGGCGCGGTAGGCAAACACGCCAGCCAACACAAAAGCCATGGCCATCAGAATAGTGCCGACAGGCCGCATGATAAAAAGTCGGCAGATGGACAAGCGGGGTCTTCCTTACGTGAGGGACGGCTTTTTCCGGCCCGCTGGGCCGGAGTAAACCGTTATGTCAGTTTCGTGCAGCATAATGTTGGAACTAAGCAACGAAAATACCAATCTGGTATCAGAGGGCACTTCTGCTCCTGCCAGACGGAAAAAAGCGCAGGGCTATGGTATTGCGGTCACGCGGTCAGCGTGGGTGCGGGCGGGTGGTGCACTGGCATCTGGAATAATTTTGCCGCTGCCATCCCGCTCTGTCGCCAAGGTGCCGGATACCTTGTTGACGATAATACTGCCGCTGGACATGACATGAAAAACGCCCACATCCGTATCCCCGTGCATTACGGCGTCTCCCGTGCTGGCGGAGGTAATTTCAAGCGCCTGCAAATGGCCACTCTGTGCAGTCAATGTGGCTGAGCCCCCCAGATACAGGGCAAGAGCGGGGGCGGTAATGGCGCGGATGGTGATGGGTGCCGCTGTTTCCGAGCGGATGCGTGCGGAATCGGACAAAGTGCGGATGGTAATGGGGCCAGTGGAAGCGGAGACCAGCCCGAGCTCTCCCGCCTTACCCATTTCCACCGGGGCAGACCCGGCGCGAATAAATACGGTGCTTTTGCGGTCATCCAGCAGAACCGCCGTGCGGCCTGCATTATCTATGGTCAGCGGGGTGCTTGGGCGTGTGGTAAGCGTCAGCGCGCTGGCCAAGGGTGTTGCCGCCGTGCAGTTGGCTTGTGTGATGTAAACCACGTTATCCGGGCCAATTTTGGCCGTAACGCCAGGTGGAAGAATATCGGGAAGCTGCACGGCACCATGAATGGCGGTGGAGGCTGCAACATGCAGGTTGGAAAGACAGGGGGTGCTGATGCTGACCCCTTTACCATCCAGATCAACCGCCGCATGGGCAGGGGATGAATACAGCGCCAGAAACGGGCCGATCAGCGCCGCGCAGGACGCAAGGAGAACACATCGGGCAGCGGAGTGCATCATGGCGCTACTATGTGCCATGCCTCAGCCTGTGCCGTCCAGTTGGTGTTGCAGCCCGCACCTGCTGAGGCACTCATAAGAGCGCGGCAGCGCGTATGTGCTCGGGTTTTTTGGGAGGTGTATGGCGTGCCTTTTGCTTAGTCGCGGGTGCCGCTGCCACCTGTGCCGCCCATCAGGGTATCATGCAGGCGGTCAAAAGTTTCGGTCAGGGTGTCATGCGCACGTTTGCCTTTGCTGCCCACAATGGTGACGGTGGTTGTCATGCCTGCGGCAAGCTGGGTACCGGGCGGGATGCTATCAATATGCACACGTACCGGAATACGCTGCGCCAACCGCACCCAGGTATAGACCGGATCAACCGAGGGCAGGCCCTGTGTGGCCGGGGTGGCGTTGGGCGTGGCAATACCGCGTGTGATACTGACCACATGGCCCCACATGGGCGCGCGATAGCCCATCAGATCCATCCGCACGCGGTCTCCCACATGAATGGCACGGATCTTGGTTTCTTCAAAATAGCCGTCCACCCAGTAGGATGAGGCATCAATCACCCGGATGTTGGATTTTCCCGCCGTGGCAAAATCCCCCACGCGCATGATCAGGTTGGTAACGTAGCCTGTCACCGTGCTGCGCACGTGGGTTCGGTCCAGATTGATCTTGGCCTGAGAGAGCGCCGCCATGGCTTCCCCATACTGGGCTTTCGCAATATCCGCCGTGGCCTGATAAACCTGCTTTTCTTCGCGTGAGGCCGCAACTTCCGTCAGTTTGTCACGCCGGGTTTGCTGGGTGTCTTTCAGCACCATGTCCGCCTGTCGCTCATTCACACGGGCAGTAGCCGTGGCGAGGGCGACTTTGAAATCAAACGGATCGATATCGTAAAGAACATCGCCCGCATGGACAAACTGGTTGTCCCGAACGCGCACGTCAATAATCTGGCCGGAAACACGGGGGGCAATATCGGCTACCTGCACACGCACCTGGCCGTTACGGGTCCAGGGCGCTGCGGTGTAATAATCCCACAATACCAGAGCGACAATGGCGGCAATGGCAAGGATTGTCCCGGTCGTGACAAACTGCAGGGCGCGGCGGGCGCGTTCAAACACGGTGGGAAAGTCCTTTCACAGCAGAATGGTATAAAGGCCAATCAGGCAGACAAGCAGCCCGAATTCAGCCAGTGGCAGGTTCCAGATCACGCGCCGGGCGCGCACCTTTGCCAGAATGGGGCTCAGGATCAGCAGCGTGGCAATGGCCAGCCCGGCATGCACCACAAAAGAGGACACAAGCAGTCCCCCCACATCCAGAACGGGCCTGAGGTCAAGTTCCATCAGGTGGCCTTCCAGCGTTGGTCAGGCAGCGGCAGCAGATCATACAGATGCAGGGCCGAGCGGTTATGTTCCAGCAGCCGGATGGCCCCCACCATGGCGGAGACAGCCGCCAGCGCTGTGGCCATCTGGCCATGTGGCAGGGTGATGCTGTGGTCAAGCAGCAGGCGGGCCTTGTGGCGCATGCGGTAAACGGCGGCATCAATATTGTAGATGATGGTGGAACGGTAGGCGGCCTCCGCATCCGCACGGATAGCGGGGATGGTGGCGGCACGTTGCAGATGGCGGCGGGCACGGGCCAGTTCCACGTTCAGTTCATCCAGACTGGAAAGCCGCATGAACACGCGGGTCTTGGCCTTGTTGGAGGGGAGATAGCTGTTCCATTCCAGAATACGGCACAGGCGGTCATAATGGCGGCTGATCAGGGCGGAGCCTGCCTGTTCTCCATGCCCTTCAAACTGGAGCCGCAGATCATGCCCGATGGTCAGCGCCACGCGGAAGCGGCGGCGGTTGGCCGAAGGAGGCAGCAGCAGCACCAGTGAGATGAAGATGATGATGGCCGAAAACAGATAGAGCACATTGCGGTCAATAAAGGCCGAGGGCTCGTAATTCTGTTCGTTCGCCACGCCCAGAATGACAAAGAAGAACACGCCGGCGTTGAACCCCACGGTGGCGGTCTTGGGGTTGAGCAGCAGCAGGCAGGCCGCGAAAATAACGGGCAGAATGGCCATGGCCAGAAACGGCATGTCCGCGCCGTGCGGCAACACGCCAAAATTGATGACTGCCGCAACCGCAACGGCCAGAGGGGTGCCGATCAGCGCCCCCATGCCAAAGCCGCGGGCATTATAGGTGGTGGCCGCCAGCGTAAGAATAATGGCCACCTGAGACAGCGCCGTATAGGTGGCCGGAATATCAGAAATCACGCACAGCCCGGCAGCGACCGTAAAGCCGACCAGTGTGCGCAGCCCGGCCAGCAGGGCGGCAATCACGTCCTGATGTTGGTCAATTTTCAGGTCGGGCGCAGTTGTGCGGGCGCGGCGACCGTTCTCGAAGGCATCAATCCCGTCCGCGGCCCAGCGGGCATCAGAAAGGAGGGCCATGGAGCGTTCAATCAGCCATGCCTCATCCAGCGTCGGCCCGCGGGAGAGTTCCTCGGCATGGGCTTCCCGCGCCAGATCTTCCAGATCATGCACGGCCTGACGGGGAGAAACGACGGGTGTGCCATCTCCAAAAGCTGTGCGGATATGGTTGAGCACCGGGCCGGAAATTTCTCCGCGCCGCAGAACAGCGGCAATGGCGCGGCTACAGCTCAGCATTTCCAGCAGGGCCACCATGGCGGAGCGTGCTCCGGCCAGCCGCACATGGGCATCGGGCAGTTCCGTTTTGGCGAAGGAGGCCTGAGACGTCAGGGCGATGATCTCGCCTGCCAACCCGGCGCAGGCTGTCTCATCAGGAATGCCGTGGCCCGCTATGGCTTCACGCGCAATGCGCTTCACCATGTCTGCGGTGCGGTGGAGGTTGGCGGCCAGTTTTTCAAAGGCGGTGGGAGAGCCAAAAAAGTCGTTCACGGCGGCAGTGGCGGCAATCCCCACGATAATGGCGGACACGCGGTTAACCGTGACATCAAAGGCGGCTGCCGGATTATCAATGCAACTGATGCCCACAATGGCCACGGTGTAGCCGGAGAGCATGGCGGCATAGGCGCGGAAATCTTTTTCCAGCGTGCCGATAATGGTGCACAGCGTCAGCCACAGCGCCACGCCCCCCAGAAACACGCCGCGCTCCTGATTAAAGCAGGCGGTAAGGAACAGGGCAACAAACGCGCCGATCATGGTGCCAGCCAGCCGGTAAACTGCCTTGGAGAGCACCTGCCCGCGCAGGGGCTGCGCCAGAATCATCACGGTTACGGCGGCCGAACCGGGTGAGGACAGTTGCAGCCAGAAGGCTGTGCTCAATGCCAGCACAGCGGAAAGCCATGTGCGCAGGCAGAACAGGAACCAGCCGGGCGGGAACATGCCTCTTGGCAGAGGAAGACGCACGCCTTTCCAGAAGCCGACAGTAGAAGCGGCTGGGTGTTGTATACTCATCCTTTTTCCGCCCGTGCCGCTTTACTCGGAACCATTTGCGCCAAACCTGCGCGACTCAAACTCGCCAGTCTCCCGAATCCTGTTCGTATAAAGTCTATTAAATTAAAATATAAACTCTGGCGTGATGCCTGTAACGCTGGTCGGGGTTGCGTGGAATGCGCATGACTGGCCTGTTTTGGTTTGAGGGGAGGCGTAACCCTAGAGCCCACAGTCTTTTATGGCGACTGAATAAGGTGTCACAAAGGCGCACCCGCCATGGTTTTCTTCTTCGGAATGTGATGTTCAAGGGAAGGAATAAGGCCGGATGGGATCATGTGATGAAATTTGTGCACACGTCTGACTGGCAGATTGGCCGGACATTCCGTTTTGCGGATGATGACACTCTGGGCGCCCTTCAGGCCGAGCGGGTAGAGGTTATCCGGCGTTTGGGGCAACTGGCCCGGCAGGAAGGGGCTGCCCATGTGCTGGTTGCGGGGGATGTGTACGAGCATGAAACCCCAACCGAGAAAACCCTGCATCAGCCCATGGAGCGTATGCGCCAGTTTGCCGATGTGCAATGGCACCTTATTCCCGGCAACCATGATGCGGATACACCGGAAGGCGTCTGGGCCCGGCTGCTGCGTGAGGGAGCCGTGCCGGAAAACGTGACGGTGCATCGGCAACCCGGCCCCGTTCGGCTGGTGGGGGCTGAAGAGGCATGGTTGCTGCCTGTCGTGCTGCAGCGCCGCCATGTGCTGAGTGATCTGACGGCTTATATGGATGAAGCGCCCACCCCGCCGGATGCCTTGCGGATTGGCTTGGCCCATGGCTCGGTAACCGGCTTTGGCAATGGAGAGGAAGCCGAGCATAATCCGGTTGCCATAGACCGGGCCAGAAAGGCGGGGCTGAGCTATCTGGCGTTGGGAGACTGGCACGGGTTCTGCCAGATTGATGCCCGCACGGCGTATTCCGGCACGCCGGAGACAGACCGTTTTGGGGCCGGTGGTGGCGGTGGCGGCGAGGCGCTGGTGGTAAACCTGCGTGGCCCACGCGCCGAACCAGAGGTTACCCGGCACAGAACCGGGCGTTATGTCTGGAAAAAGTTTGAGGATGTGACCTTAACCAACGCTGAGGATATTCACGCGCTGGAAGCCCGTGTGCGTGGTGTGGCACCGGATAATCCGGGGGCTGTTCTGGTGTGGCTGGTGGTTTCCGGTTTGCTGACTGTGGACGATATGGCGCTGTATGAAAGCACCATCATCCGCCGTTTGAGCGGGGCGGTGGCGTGTCTGCGTCTGTCTGGCGCGCCACAGCTTTCCGCCGGGTTGGATGATCTGGAACGCTTTGGCCCCGGTGGGGCCGTGCGCACGGCGGCGGAGGTGCTGCTTGAGCAGGCGCAGGGCGGAGGAGAGGAAGGCGCA
The DNA here is from genome assembly GCA_008042635.1 of Drosophila nikananu. Lineage (NCBI taxonomy): Eukaryota > Metazoa > Arthropoda > Insecta > Diptera > Drosophilidae > Drosophila > Drosophila nikananu. The sequence goes on along the minus strand of VNJV01003496.1, from coordinate 46,199 downwards.
GTGGCGGCCGATGCATTGCAACGGCTTTTTCTGTTCTGGAATGAAGTGGGAGGGCAGGCAGCATGATCCTGACTGATGTGCAGGTGGAAGGGTTTCGCCGTTTTGCTTCGCCGGTAAGGCTTGATGGGTTGGGGCCGGGGTTAAACGTGCTGGCTGCCCCGAATGAAGCCGGAAAATCCACATTGTTGCTGGCGCTGCGGGCCGCGTTGACCCTGCGCCATTCTTCCAGAAGCAGCGTGATCAAGGGGTTTGCACCCTATGGCGGAGGCGCGCCTCATGTGGCCCTGAGTTTTACCTGGAAGGGTATGGCCTGCACGCTGGAAAAACGGTTTCTGACCAAAACCTGCGCGCGGTTGCGGCTGGGGCCGGAGCAGTTTGAAGGGGATCAGGCGGAAGAAAAGCTGCGGGATCTGCTGGGGTTGGCGGACGCAGGGAAAGGCGAGGCCGCAGGGTTATGGAATGCGTTGCTGGTGGGGCAGGGAGAAAGTTTTACCCAGCCAAACCTGAATGAGGCAGGCCATGCCAGTTTGCGGGATTGCCTTGAACAGGGCGTGGAAAAAGCCGTAGGCGGTGCTGCGGCCAGTGCCGTACTGGCTAAAGTGCGGGACCGCCTGCTTCTGTTGCAGACAGCCTCCACAGGGAAACCGACTGGCCGCTACAAACAGGCGTTGGAGCAGGAACAGGCCGCACAGGACCGTTTGCAAACTCTTGAAGCGCGTAAAGCGGCGTTGGAGGAAGATCTGGTGGCGCTGGAACAGGCGCGCCGCATCCTGCGGGAGCAGGAAGACCCGGAGCGCAGGACGCATGAAGAAGCCGCGCTGAAAGAATTGCGCCTTGTGCGGGACAAGGTGCTGCGGCTGGATGCCGAGGAACACGCCGCCCGTGCGGCACTGACCGCTGCCATTACGGCCTGTTCAAGCGCGCGGCAGGAACAGGAAAGGCGGCAGGAAAATAAGGTAAGGCAACTGCACCTTGAGCGCGCGTGTGCCGAGAGCCAGCAGACGCTGGATGGGCTGGCGCAAAAGGTGCGGCAGGCCCGGCGATGCCTTGATCTGTGTCGTCAGAAACGGGAACAGGCTGAACAGCATCACCAGCACCGCAGACAGCAGCGTATGGTGGCGGCCCGGCACGCGACGTTGCAGCAGATGCAGGACACGTTGGCGCAGGAGCGGGCGCTTTTGCATCGTGCGGAAGCCGCTTTTGCGCGGCTGGAGCAGGAACAGGCTATTCTGGCGGCTCTGCGTGTGGATGAAGCGAGCATCCAGCGTATGCGCAAGGCCGCGCGGCAGCATGAGCAGGCAGTTGCCTTGCTGGAGGCAAACGCCCCTGTTCTGAGCATGGCCCTGCTGCCCGAAGCAGCGCAGCGCGTGACGTTGAACGGCGCCCCTTGCCGTGAGGGAGAAATACGCCTGACCGCCACCACTACCGTACAGATCGAAGGTGTCGGGCAGTTTCAGATCACACCAGCCCGGCAGGAACAGGACGATGTGCAGGGTAAGGTTCAGGCCACCCTTGCCCAACTGGAAACCCTGCTGCAACAGGCTGGCTGCCAGAATGTTGTGGAGGCCGAGCACCGTTTTGAGGAGCATCGACAGGCGGAAGTTCGTCTGGTGGAAGCGCGTGCTGCCTACAGGGCGACATTGCCAGACGGCACCGATCTGGCACGCGATAACGGCGGCCAGGCGCTTGCGGCGTTGCGCAAGACGATCATGCAAAAGGATGCTGATCTGGCGCTGGCCCGTAAGGAAAATATTGCCGAGGGAGAGGGGGCTACAGTCGACGCTGACGGCGTGCCGCCGTGTGGTGCTGATACGCTCCTGACGCCTGATCAGGCGGCTGAGGCCGAAGACCAGGCCGCGCGCGAGGCCGAGAATGCTCGTCACGCCGAACGGGATGAGCAGGCCGCCTGTGCCGTGCTTCAGGCTGAACAGGACAAAGCGGACGCCGCGTTGCGCGCGCTAACGCAGGCGCTGGAGCATCTTCAGCGTGAGCAGGCCGTGAGCGTGGCGCGGGAAGCAGATGAGGCTCTTGCCCAACGGGCTGAGGAGGCGCAGCGTGCGCAGGCCACCGCACAGGCCCGCGTGGAACAACTGGCGCAGGCTCGGCAGGAGGAACAACCTCTTTCCGTGGTGGAAAGCGGTATCAGACGGCGCGAACAGGCTCTGGATACGGCTCGGACCGCCATCACCCGGTTGCGGGAAGATATTCGCGGGCGGGAAACCCGCGTCCGTCTGGCAGAAGGCGAAGGGGTGGATGAGCAGATAGCCGAGGCCCGCCGTGCGGTAGAGCGCCTGCGCCTTGAACGCGAGGGCTGTGAACGGGAGCGGGCAGCACTTGTGCTGCTGCAAAACACGCTGGGGCAGGCAGAGCGAACCCAGACCGAACGCTATCTGGCCCCGTTACGGCGCACCATTCAGCCAGCTTTTTCGGCCGTTTTTCCGGGTGCCAGCGTGGCGTTTGATACAAGTTTCGGGGTGGAGGCGCTTACACGTCGGCAGGCGGAGGAGTTCAACAAGCTCTCGGATGGCACGCAGGAGCAGATTTCCGTTCTGGTGCGGTTGGGCTTTGCAGAACTGCTGCATGCGCGGCAGGGCAGCAGCATTCTGGTGCTGGATGATGCCCTGAGCTTTTCTGATTCCCTGCGGCTGGAGCGCGTGTTTGATGTGCTGGCTGATGCCGCCACACGCTTCCAGATTCTGGTGCTGACCTGCCGGGCAGAAACCTTTGCAACGCTGGGTGGCAGGGCGTTAACCCTGCAACCCTTGGCGGAGTTTACAGAACCACGTTGAACTGAAGCGCCATAACGGCGGCATCATGGAAGGTGGTGGTGCCGCCGGGGCGGTTGATATACTGGAAGTCCGGCTGAAGGGTCAGCCCGTTGGCCACATGGGCGTTATAGAAGAATTCGTAAATGTTTTCGTGCGACTGCACGCCCCATACCTGCCCCCACTGGTTGGACTGGAAGGGCTGGCCACCAAAAATGGAGGCTTCCTGCTGCAAGGCCACCGTGCGGCTCATGTTCAGCCACTGATACATAACGCCAATGCTGTCCAGCGGGCGGCCCCATGGCTTTCCGGTTTCCAGCATGCCGGTCCAGATATGGTGGGACATGGCGGTGGTTTTGCCGTCCGTCCACATATAGCCAGCCATGGCGATCAGGCCGTTGGTGGGGCCTTCTCCGTTGCGTACAAGCATCTGGTCTGCATGCACCCAGGCGCTGGCACGGCCTGCATGGTAACGGGCAGGCTGGCCGGTTAGCACCCATGGGTTGCCGTTCACGTCCTCATACAGATCCTTGTATTTGGAGTTATCGTAGCTGTACCCGGCCTTGTAATGGCCTACCAGCTTGTCCTTGCCGAAGGACGGCATCCAGCCGATTTCAACCGGGGTTGAAAATTTGCCCAAGCCGTCCTGTGCCCATGCCCAACCGGAAATACCACCGTTGAAGGCATGGGGAGAAACGGCAAACAAACCAGCCATAATATAAGTGTCATTTGTAGGCATGACACGAGCAACAGCACCCAGGTTGCCGGAGGGCCAGTCCCGGTTGCCTTCCGTGTATTTATTAGGGGCGGGGTTACCGCACACCGCCACGTTCATATACATACAGTAGAGGGGGGAGGCGGCAAAAAAGCTGCCAACCGGAATCCAGCCTGCACTGATGTCCAGATGATTATTCAGGAAGGAGTGCTCCCCATACAGATAGACAAGATGCGCCACCACGTTCCCACGCGCACCGTAGATCTGCTGCACACCGCCAATGGAATCACCAATGTAATCCGTGCTCAGGTTCCGCCCGTGGCCGTTCACCACCATCATGTGGGTCCAGAACCCGTCCATAAACTTGGTGTTGGTCAGCTTGCCCCAGTCAACATCCAGTTCCACCCCAACCTGCCCGGCGTTGGTGACCCCCTGCTTGCGGCCCCCCTTGAAGTTGCCAGCCAGTTCTTCATGCACGTCAGCCAGAATATGGATGCCGTGGTCCAGCAGCCAAGGCTGCGCGCCCCACCAGTCCCCAAAGAAATGGTTGTGGCCATAGGGAGCGGAAAACAGTGGACCGGGATCTTCAACAGGGCTGGCTTCATTATTGGCTTCCAGACTGGGCCAGAGCCCGACTGAACTGTTGCCGCCCGTAAGGATCTGGGCATGAGCCTGACTGGAAAAGGCCGAAACAAGCAGACAGGTAAGGGAAAGCGCGCAAAAGGAAGACAGGCCAGGAGAAGAGAGTGCCATGATGTGTTGATTTTTTCTCGTGGATAAAGAAACTTTGCCGAAGAAAGTTTTCGTTTTTGGTTGGGGCGGTGTTCGGATTAAAACATTTTTACATGGTTTGGTTCCCAATGAACGTGTTTAACGGTGAATTTAGGGCGCTGGTCTGCTTTTTTTGACGAGTGATGCGTTGCTGCATCAGAAATAAAGGGAATGACCCCACTCTTATGAGCAAGATTGATACAACCCGCCCGTTTCTGCCGGTGCGTATTGCAGTGATGACCGTATCGGATTCACGCACACTGGAGACGGATACATCTGGCCAGGCGTTGGTCTCTCGTATTGAGGCCGCAGGCCATGTGCTAGCGGACCGCACGATTGTGCGGGATGATGTGCAACAGATTACAGAACAGCTTAGAAACTGGATAAACGATCCTCTGGTTGATGTTGTCATAACCAACGGCGGTACAGGTGTGACCGGCCGGGATGTGACGCCCGAAGCGTTTGAGGACGTCCTTGAAAAGCGCATTGAAGGCTTTGGCGAACTTTTCAGGATGCTATCCTACAGGAAAATTGGCACGTCCACAATCCAGTCACGCGCGCTGGCGGGTGTGGCGAACGGCACCTACCTGTTTGCGCTGCCCGGTTCCACGGGTGCTGTGAAGGACGGATGGGACGATATTTTGGTGTTTCAGCTTGATAGCCGGCACCGTCCCTGCAACTTTGTGGAACTGATGCCCCGCCTGCGGGAACACCTGAGCGAAGGAGACCACCATGGCTGATGATGACGTAAAACTGCTGATGCTGGCAGGCGACTATGTTGAAGATTATGAAATCATGGTGCCGTATCAGGCGCTCCTGATGCTGGGTTACAAGGTGGATGTGGTCAGCCCCGGCAAAAAGGCAGGGGACAATGTGATAACCGCCATTCATGATTTTGAGGGCGCGCAGACTTACAGCGAAAAGCGCGGGCATAATTTTACGCTCAACGCCACGTTTGAGGATATTGATACCGATGATTACATTGGGCTGATTATCCCCGGTGGCCGTGCGCCGGAGCATTTGCGCATGAATGCTCGCGTGATTGAGATTGTGAAAGCCTTTGCTGATCGGCCTCTGGCAGCCATCTGCCATGGCGCGCAGCTTCTGGCCGCAGCGGATATCATCAAGGGGCGCAAGGTTTCTGCCTATCCGGCGTGCCGCCCGGAAGTAGAACTGGCGGGCGCGACCTATGCCGATATTCCGGTAACGGATGCCGTCACCGATGGCGAACTGGTGACAGCGCCCGCATGGCCTGCGCACCCCGCCTGGCTGGCCCAGTTCCTCACGGTTTTGGGAGCGTCAGTCTCTATTTAGTGCATTGGCATCCCCATCCTGTTGTGCATCATGACGCGTGTTTTTAACAGGATGGAGCCAGTTTTAATGCGTAACGCCGTACCCTGTGCCGTAATCGGGTTTGCTCTTTTGGGGGCAGCCGTTCCGGCATGGGCGCAAACGCCAACCTCCGTTCCGCCGTCTGATGCACCATCCCAGACGCCGCAGGGCAAGGAAGCTACCGCGTTACCGCCCGTCAATACGCCCTTGGTGCTGAAGCAACTGACCATTGAGGGCAACCAGCGCATTCCCTCAAACCGTCTGATGGCGGCAGTGCCCTTTCATGTTGGAGACACCATTTCCCAATCCCGCATTACCGAGGGATTGCAGGATGTGATGAAAGTCTACCAGCAGGAAAATGTGGGCGGAAAATTCCACCAGAACCTCAAGATCAACGGCAAGGACGTGATTGTAGAGTGGACGGTTGAGGAAACAGGCGCTGCTGCCGAGCCTGCTCGTCCGCTCAAGCTGGAAAGTGCGGACTTTACCGGCAACTTGCATATTTCTGGTGCGGCTCTGCACAAAGCGCTCCACATCCAGCCGGGCCAGACAGTTACGCCAGCAGAAGTGCTGAGTGATGAAAAAGCCGTGCAGGCCCTGTATGTGAAGAAGAATATCGGTGTGACGATTGTGCCGGAAGTGCGCTACCCGCATCATGATGATCGCGTGGCCATTACCTATCACGTGACCGAAAAAGCTCCCGACTGATCAGGAGGGCTGGCTGAGGCAGATATACCTGCCCGGCCCGGTGTTCCACACGTTTGTCTAAACAGGTTATGGCAGGCGTGAGGAAGGATTTCCTTCTGACAGGGCAACGGCGTTTCAAGAAAACGCAAACTGGTGCCAAGGCGGCGGCGTCCCTTGGAAAAGAGGAGACGGGCTACTTTGACCGTGGAACTTGTCTCGGGAAAAAACAGGCGAGGGGCCGATGTGGCCCTTTTTGGGCTTAAAAAGCCCCTGCCTTAAGGAAGAAAAGGCCTGCCAGACAGATCAGGCAGGCCTTTCAGTCGTTTCTCAGTATTCGCAGGCGCTGGGACGATTGAGCATGGCCATCAGTTCGCGCCGCGTGTCAGAATTGGTGCGGAACACGCCCAACATGCTGCTGGTAACCATGGACACACCGGGGCGATGCACGCCGCGCGTGGTCATGCATTCGTGGCTGGATTCAATGATAACCGCAACGCCATGAGGTTCCAGCACATCGTTGATGGTGTTGGCAATCTGGGCGGTCAGCCGTTCCTGAATTTGCAGGCGGCGGGCGAAGGCATCCACCACACGGGCCAGTTTGGAAATGCCCACAACGCGGCTACGCGGCAGATAGGCTACGTGAGCACGGCCGATAATGGGGGCCAGATGATGTTCGCAGTGGCTTTCAAACCGGATGTCCCGCAGCAGGACAATCTCGTCATACCCTTCCACTTCTGAAAACGTGCGTTCCAGCAGGGAACGAGGGTCTGTTTCATACCCTTCAAAGAATTCTTCATACGCACGCACCACGCGGGACGGGGTATCATGCAGCCCTTCACGGGTGGGGTCATCCCCGGCCCAGCGCAGCAGGGTGCGAACGGCCTGTTCGGCTTCCGTGCGTGACGGACGGTTATCGTTTTCGGGCAGAGAGTCGCTGCTCATGCCAAGCTCCAGCATATGTCTTGTGGAATGAAGGGGTGGGTCTAATGGATCTGCCGGATCTGAAACGGGCTATCCAGACTGAAGGCCGGAATGGCGATTTCAAACCGGCGGCCTGAATTGAGGTCGCGCATGTGGTAAGACCCACGCATGAATCCGCCGGCCGTGGTGAGGGACACACCAGAGGTATAATCAAACCCGTTCTGCGGACGGATGACGGGCTGTTCACCCACCACGCCTTCTCCATGCACATATTCTGTGCGGCCGGAGGCATCCGTGATGTGCCAGGTGCGTTCTGTGAGTTGCACAGTGGCGGAGCCTGCATTTTCAATGCGAATGCGATACACCCAGCAATACATGTGCTCATCAGGTTCAGACTGGTCGGGTAGCCAGAACACTTGCACACAGACGCGCACATCCTCGGTTACGGCCTCGTAGGCCGGAACTGAAGAGAAGAGTTCGTTCAAGGCGTCTTCCGGATCATGGGACATGGGCGGTGAAGCCGACCAGTCGGACATGGGTTCTCCTGCTCCTGATGCGTGGAATGGCGTGTCTTGTGCACAAAAAAGAGGAAGGCAGTGCCAAAACAGGCTGCAACTGTGCTTTGCCCCTATCATGAACACGCGCAGCAGGGAAGCCGCCTGTGCCCTTTCTGCCACGGCGCGGCAGAAAGGGCGAGTAAGCTCGGTCTGTTTAGCTGCGGGGCAGGGCCGCTACGCCACGGGCCAGATCTTCAATCAGGTCTGCACTGTCTTCCAGCCCGACGGAGAAGCGGATGGCGCCATCGGAAATGCCAAGCCGTGCCCGTTCTTCCGGCCCGATCTTCATGTGGGTGGTGGTGGCCGGATGCGTCACCAGAGAACGCGCATCCCCCAGATTGTTGGAAATGGCGATGAGTTGCAGCGCGTTCATGAACGCAAATGCGCCTTCCTGCCCGCCTGCCACTTCAAACGCCACCAGGCTGCCGCCGCCAGACATCTGGCGCTGGGCCAGTTCATATTGCGGGTGATCCTTGCGGCCCGGATACCGCACGCTGACAATACCCGGTGCCTGCGCCAGATAATCAGCCACGGCGGCAGCATTGCGCGTCATGGCATCCACACGCAGAGAGAGCGTTTCTAGCCCTTTGAGCATGACCCACGCATTGAAGGGAGATAGCGCGTTGCCGGTATTGCGGGTGAAGGGCTGAAGTGTTTCGGTAATCCACTCCTTGGGGCCCAGCACGGCACCGCCCAGAACGCGACCTTGCCCATCAATGTGCTTGGTACAGGAATACACAACCACATCAGCCCCCAGTTCCAACGGCTTCTGGTAAATGGGGGAGGCAAATACGTTGTCTACCACAACCAGCGCGCCTGCCTTGTGGGCCAGATCTGCAATGGCGCGGATGTCCAGCACATCCAGCATGGGGTTGGATGGGCTTTCCAGCAGCACGGCAGCGGTGGGTTTGGAAAGGGCTTCTGCCCATGCGTTCAGGTCTGCCCCATCAACAAACACGGTTTCCACGCCGTAACGGGGCAGCAGGTTGGCCACAATCCAATGGCAGGAGCCAAACAGCGCGCGGGAGGCCACAACCCGTTCACCAGCCTTGACGTGAGAGAGCAGAGCGGAGGAAACCGCGCCCATGCCGGTGGAGGTGGCTACACAGGCTTCCGCGCCTTCAAGGTCGGCCAGGCGGCGTTCCAGCGCGGTAACGGTGGGATTGGCAAAGCGGCTGTACTGATAGTGCTCCACCTCACCCGTAAAGGTTTTGGCGGCCTGCTCGGCATTGTCATACACAAAGCCGGAGGTCAGGAACACGGCTTCACTGGTTTCACCAAATTCCGTGCGTTCCAGGCCTGCGTGCAGCAGGCGGGTTGCGGGGCGCCAGGTGGAAGGGGTCTTGTTTTCACTCATAATGAGGTATCCGGTTCTTTCCTGCTCATGATGGCCTGAAGAGAAGCACGGACAATGAGGTGTTTCCGCTTCAGTCATACTTGCTCATCTGACCGTGGAAACCATGGGACAGGACACGCCTGCCCAAAGCCTCTTTAGCGCGTCTGTTTTACCTCGCCGCAAGCCGGCCGTACAAATCACGAGGGCCCAGCGCGGGAAAATAAAAGCACCAGACAGAAATGGTTATGCGAACTGCTCTGTGTTTCGTCAAGAGTGGAATAGAGCGGCACCAGCGTTGTGCCGAGAGGGAGGCTTGATAAAAACCTTTACAAGCCGCCTCCGCAAAAGAGGATGGCATGAGCGTTTCAAGGAGAAAGCAGATGGATGCGCCCGCCGTATGTCAGGCTCTGGTCTCGTGGGCTTTGACACAGCCCACCGTTCAGGGCGTGGCTCTTGTCGGCTCCTATGCCAGAGGCGCGGCACGTGCTGAGTCTGATATGGACATCATGATCCTGACCACCGCGCCGGAAGGTTATCGTGAAAATGGCGCGTGGGTGCGGGATGTTGCATGGCCAGCAGAGATGGGCCTACCGCAGCAGATACAGGATGAAGGTCACGGTGCGGTCTGGTCCCGCAGGGTCTGGTTTGCGGCAAAAGGGGATGAAGTCGAACTGAGCTTCGGTTTGCCCTCATGGGCAGACACAACTCCACTGGACGGGGGCACCTATCGGGTTGTGTCTGACGGCTGCCGCATCCTGTATGACCCGGCAGCCTTGCTGGAAAAACTTCTCCGCGCCGTGCGGCAGAGCTGAGGAGAGAGAGATGTTCTCTCACCCACTCTGCGCCGCCTGATTGGCGGATACGGAAAAAGCTACAGCAGTTCCTGAAGAAGCGGAATAAACGGCAGATCAGCTTCGGGCATCTGATACTGACCGAGATCTTTTGGAGCAACCCACGCCAGCGCCTGTCCCTCACGCGGTGTAGGGGTGCCACTCCATCTGCGGCACAGATAAAGCGGCATCAGCAGATTAAAGGCACGGTAGCTGTGTGAGGCAAAGGTGAAAGGAGCCAGGCAGGCGCGTGAAACGTCCAGCCCAAGTTCCTCTTCCAGTTCACGGATCAGCGCGGCTTCCGGGGTTTCTCCGGCTTCCACTTTTCCACCGGGGAATTCCCACAGCCCGGCCATGCTTTTCCCTTCCGGGCGGCGGGCCAGCAGAATGCGGCCTTCCTTGTCAATCAGCGCCGCAGCGGAAACCAGAACAAGCCGTCGCACTGTGGCAGGCTCCGGGTTCGGGTGGGTGGTGTGATCCATGTCTGCGCGTGTCATTTCAAAAATCTGCACAGGGTAGTCCTTGCCCCGCGCCACAAACATCTGTTTGTCCGTGCCAATGGGCTTGAACCCAACGGTGGCAAGCACGCGGGCGGAGGCCACGTTATCTTCCGCAACAGTGGCGCGCAGGCGGGTGATATCCAGATTGGCAAAGGCCCAGCGCGCCACGCGGCCTGCGGCCTTGGAGGCAACGCCAGCCCCCCAGTAGGGGCGGCCAACCCAGTAACCCAGTACGCCAACGCGCCCTACCTGTGGCAGGGTTTCAATGCGCAGCCCCACGCAGCCCAGAAAACGGTCCTGCGCGTCCAGAATGGCAAAATGGTAGCCTTCCCGTGCCCGGTGCTGGTCAAGGGTGGAGGCAATCCAGTCATCCGCCAGTTCACGCGGGTAGGGAAAGGGCAGGCGGCTGAGCATGCGCACCACCTCCCAGTCATTGACCAGGCGGTGGAGGGCAGTGGCATCATCTGGCAGAAGGGGGCGCAGCCGGTAGGGCGGCGCCTCAAGCATCAACGAGACGATATCATGCATTTTTGGCGGGTGCGGGTGGAACCCCACATTCTGCCAGCAGCCCCCGCAGGGCGTTGATGACAGGGAAGACCTCCACATTGTGGTCTCCGCCCAGTTCGCGCCATGCGTTCTGTTCCAGTTCCACAATTTCACGGTCTTCGGCAAAAATCCGTTCCGTGAAGGCGACAAGGAACGGCCATGCCAGTTCCAGAACACCCGGCATTTTGGGCCGCTTGACGGAGAGCAGACCAAACGTGCGGTTCGTCAGTTCCTCGGCATCCTGCGGGGTATAGACAATCCACAGGTCCATCACCGGGTCTTCATCGCCCGTCTGGATGCGCAGGGTCTGATACGGATATTCCGTGCGGATGGTCATGACATCGCGGTGCTGGAACTTCTCGGAAGAATCCCGCCGCTCGCCAAAAATCAGCGCTTCACCCAAAGGCTGCTTGCCGCTTGTGCGGGCAAAGGAATAACGCGCTTCCACCAGACCGGCTTCGCGTTTCTGGCCCAGAAAGCGCGGGCGCATCTGGCCCATCTGCTTCATGTGCATGAACTGGTGGTTCATATCCATCAGGTTTTCATGCATGAAACTGTAGTGGCATTTCACTTCTCGCCCGAAGGAGCGGGTCTTGTAGCCAGCGTCTCCCACACGGGCCAGACGCGGAGCGAGCGGAACCGTGTCTGCTTTTTCCGGATCACCGGGGAAGATGAAGATCAGGCCGTCCTGTTCCCGGCAGGGGAAGGTACGCACGCCGTTGGGCAATTTGCCCTTGCCCAGATAAGGCACATCAATGCAGCGGCCTGAACGGCCATAGGCCCAGCCATGGTAACAGCATTGCACGGACTGTCCGTTTACTTTGCCTTTGCTGAGGGGTACCTGACGATGAGCGCAACGATCTTCAAGTGCGAAAATCGGCCCTTCATCCGGGCGGACCAGGGCAATAGGCGTGCCCGCATACCGTGTGCCAATGGTCTTGCCAGGCTTCAGTTCCTTCGACCACGCAACAGGATACCAGAAATCCGGATTGGACCGGATGCGCCGAAGGTCCGTTTTAAGGGGATCCGCGCCGTGCGTTTCGGTTTGGGCTGGGGTATCGGTCTGAACGGTGTGGTCCATCTCGCCTCAATCAAATGAATACCAGGGCTGCGTCACTCTGATGCTGCCGTATCGCGACGCATGCAACCTCATATCACACAAAGAGGCAAGGCGTGGAAGCAATAGCGCGTCGTTAGGCTGTTTTTGGCGTGGGGCGGGGCAGCGGGCCTTCACGCTTCAGACCGTGCCAGGAAATCAGGCTGTCCCCCAGAAACAGGCCCAGCGCGCCCACCGTACAGGCCAGCGCCGCGCCGAACAGGAACACCAGCCAGTTGGCCACGGAAGAGTCCCGCACGCTGCCCATGAACAGGACAAACGCCGCCCCGCAGGAGGCTGCTCCCCCAAGGCCACCGGCCAGAATGGCGGCATCCAGCATCAGGGTGCGGCGGTGCAGGCGCACCAGATGCCGCTCAAGGATCCTGTTGCGGACCATGTCATCATTATCATCCGTCAGCAGGGCGTTGGCCTGTTCTATGTGGTCTGACACGCGCGCCAGCCGCGTATTGAACAGGTTCAGCAACGTTCCGATGCCCGACAGCATGAACACAGGTGTCAGGGCAATCTGGATAATGTGGGCTACGCTATCAACAGGTTCAGCAGCAATACCTCCAAAAACGGGGAGGGCCATAAAGCAGGTTCCTTGGTACTATGGGCAGGCAGTATGAGAAGGAGCTAGCGGCCTTCCGCCAGTTGGGCTGTCAGATCCTCAATGAACTGAAACGCCACCCGGCCGGAGCGCCCACCGCGGGTAATGGCCCACATATTGGCCTGAGCCGCAAGATCCTCATCACTGATGGGAAGGGCGCGTTCTCTCGCATAGGTGCGCACCATGTCAAGGAACACATCCTGCGGGCAGGCGTGAAAGCCCAGCCACAACCCGAACCTGTCAGAGAGCGAGACTTTCTCCTCCGTGGCTTCTGAGGGGTTGATGGCAGTTGCGCGTTCATTCTCGATCATGTCACGCGGCATCAGGTGGCGGCGGTTGGAGGTAGCGTAGAACAGGACATTCTCCGGGCGGCCCGCAATACCACCATCCAGCACGGATTTCAGGGCTTTGTAGTCACGGTCTTCCTTTTCAAAGGACAGATCATCACAGAACAGGATAAACCGGCGGGAGCTTTCACGCAGCATGGCCAGAAGCTCCGGCAGGGTGGCCAGATCTTCCCGCTGAATTTCAATCAGTGCCACGCGGCCCTTGCCGGGTTCGCACGGTTTGCCGTCCACACTGTTGACCAGTGCATGTGCGCCCTTGACCAGTGAGGATTTGCCCATCCCGCGAGACCCCCACAGCATGGCGTTGTTGGCGGGCAGACCACGCGCAAAGTGCTCGGTATTGTCCAGCAGCGTCTGGCGTTGGGAGTCCACGCCCTGCAGCAGGGTGACGGGCACATGCGCCACATGGGCCACTGGCAGCAGCTTTCCCCCTTCCGGATGCCACACAAACGCATCAGCCTTGTTCACGCCCTCAAGGCTGGGGGGCGGGGGGGAGAGGCGTTCAAGCGCTGAGGCAATACGTTCCAGAACAGAAAGCTGGGGTGTGGTCATATCCATCAGTCTGGGGTCCTTACAGCTTACAACGGGGTCTTTGGCCGGAAACCTAAGCCAACATGAGCGTTGAAGAAAGCGCCATTCCGCACACAGACGCTTGACGCGCGAGCAGCGAAAATTATGGTCAGCCACTCTGTTGATGCAACCAGCCTTCTGGAAGGCCCGCCATAATGTCTGATTTCTTTATTTCCACAGCTTACGCGCAAACGGCCGGAGGGGGCGGCGGCATGTCCAGCATTATGTCCTTTCTGCCGTTTGTGGCGGTGTTCGCCATCATGTATTTTCTGCTGATTCGCCCGCAGCAGCAGCGGCAGAAGCAACTGCGGAATGAGCTGAAAACCCTGCGCCGTGGTGATCGTATTGTTACAGCCGGTGGCGTAGTGGGCGTTGTGCAGAAAAGCCGTGAAGACGCTGCCGAGGTGGAAGTTGAAATTGCGCCTAACGTGCGCGTCATGGTACTGCGGGACACCATTACCACGGTCCTGACCAGCACGGCCAAGCCGGCCAATGATGCTGCGCAGCCTAAAAAATAAGCCCAAGGCCTCATAGCCTCGGTACGAAAAAAGCGGGCATGGTCCCGCTTTTTTTGTCTGGCTTTCCCCTTTGTCCCCCTTGGGGCTGCGAGAGTGCGACACCGGCGAGCGTGCCGCCGGGGAATCAGCCGCGCGGGCGGCACTTCCTCCGCAGGGCGGCCCATCCTTTGAATAGGCTATTGCGGCCCGGCATCTCAAAAATCTCGTCTGGCCCATGTGGGTCCAGAATTTCATTGTCAGCCAGCCATTCCTCAATGCCTGACAGAGCGGGCACATGGTAAGGGGTCAGCGTGCGGCCGGGGGAGCGCAGCCGCTCAATAGTTTCAATCAGGGAGCCTGTCTGCTCCAGCAGGTCTGCCACTTGAGCAGGGGTGACGCCCAGATGCTCGGCCAGCAGATCATTCCGCAGTGCTGCAATTTTTGGGCCAGATGATGCGTTGTCCCCTTCATCCGTGCAGAGAAGGACATCGCATTCGGTATCCAGCCGCAGGGAACGGTTGTTGAAATTTGAGGAACCAACCCGCAGGATATCGCTATCAACCACAGTTACCTTGGCATGAACGTAAATGGGCGCGCCTCCCTCCGTTACCGGATGGTAGAGGCGGAAGCGGCCATGCGTGTCCAGCCGTTGCAACGCCTCAACCAGTCTGGCGCGGGCGGTATCCATGGCCACAGGCTCCAGCCAGCCTTCGGCTGAAAGTGGATTGATGACGACTATTTCCGGCCCGTCTTTTTCCGTCAGGCGTTTTGCAATGGCATGCGCCACCTTTCGGGACGCAAAATACTGGCTCTCAGCATAAATGAATCGCTGTGCACGGGCGATGAGGCTCAGATAGGCCCCTTCAATTTCATGGCAGGGGGCTGTGTCTTCCATTTTGGGAATGGTGCGGGCTATGCCCAGCCTTACGGCCTCAAAGGCGGGGGTAAACCCCTCGGGCCAGCATGTATGTCGGCTGGCGGGCAGGGGCAGACAGTCGCCTGTTACGGTCTTCCAGCGGTCACGGGCCAGATCTCCAATGGCGCGGGCTGCTTTTCCATCAAACATGCTGGTGGCGTCGTGCCAGGGTTTCAGCGCTGCGCCATCCGGGCTTTTGCGTCGGGGGTCATGATCCCGATGTGCGCGGGTATCCCATCGCCCTACGGTCATGTCTATTCCGCCACAGAACGCAAGCTGGTCGTCAATGGCGACAATTTTGTGATGCTGCGAGCCCGAGAACGGGTGTTTTCCATCCAGCCGCAAGGTAATGCGGGGGTGCATGGCCCAGCGGGCAAGGGTGCGCAGTGAGCGCCAGCATAGCAGGGACTTGAGTGCGCCCGTATCCCAACGGAGCAGCCGGATTTGCAGCGTGGGGGTTCTTTCTGCAAGCCAGAGAATGAACGCACCCAGCGTGGCGGGCTCTCCTTTTTCGGGCTCGCCAAATTTTATGCGCGGGTCAAAATCCCAGCCCAGCAGCAGAATACTGTGCCGGGCCTCCAGCATGGCGCGACGGGCTGCCACAAAATAATCAGCAGCATCAATAATAACGGAAAAACGGTCGGCATCCTCAACACGCCAGCATGTTTTTCCGGGCTGCAAAAGCTGCCTGTCCCTCATATGCCGGTGGTGTCCTGCCGTTAGGGGTGTGCCTGTTCAGGGCGGTGAGACGCGTGGTGGTTTACGCGGTATGGCTTGTAAGCTGTTTTTCCAGCGCTGGTCCAGCCATCGGGCTGCTGGACGAGACCAGAACCGCGCAACAACCGCCCCTAATCCCCATGAGGCCCCTACCACGGCCGGGTAGAGCGCCAGGCCCAGCCCCTCCGCTGTGCCTCCTGCCGCCGTAAACAGGGTAACGGCCGGCATGACAACAAACATATGGGTCAGATAGATTTCGTAGCTGAGGCGGCCAAAACTTTGCAGGCAGCCTGTTCCCCAGCGAGGGGCCGTGCTGTGTCCGCTGCGCGCTACATGTGTCAATCCGATCAACATCAGCGCCACCCCACCAGTGAGAAATACCACATACCAGCTTCCAACGATCTCCCACAAAGCGGGCCCTGCGCAGAGTTCAAGGAGAGCAAAGCAGGCTCCGGCAAGTGTGACGGTCCATCCTGCAACGGGAGAGAAAGAGAGTTTTCTACACAGCATGGCGCTCAGCACACCGGTTGCAATGGCGCCAAAGCCCGGTAGATAAGCCTTGCTGCGCCATACAGGGTTGCTGTGCGGCAGAGCTGCTTGATCAAGCGGGCCAAGTAGAACCAGAGCGACCAACAGGAAAAGACGCGGCATGGAAGGAAGCAGGCAGAGCGCCGGAAAACCGAGATAAAATGTTTCTTCGATGGAGAGAGACCACAGAACATCCCAGTTGGGAGGAGCCCAGGTGGTTTGGCCTTCATACCAGTTGAAAGTGCAGGTCAACACGGACAGGATAGCCCCGCCAAGGGTTTGACCGGCATCTGTGAAATGAAACCATTGCGGACCGATCTGCGAGAGAACGGATAAAATGAGCAGAAGAGCAAACAGGCAAGGCAGAATACGGGCTGCGCGGTGGGCCAGAAAAGGGAAGGCCTTCATGTCTTTCAGGCCACCAAACGTCTGGTAACTTCGGGTGGTTATCAGAAAACCTGAGATAACAAAAAACATGGTAACGGCATTGCCTCCCCCGTAGGCGAACAGCCTGAGGACAGGGGGCGGCAGACAAGAAGAGGCCAGCGTTTGCTCAAGGGGAATACGAATACTGAGGTGGTGGCAAACCACAATCAAAATTGAAAGGCCACGCAAAAGGTCAATTCCTGCGTTTCTTTCTGTCGGTCTGACCGTATTCTGGGGCATGGTGATGCTGGCTTTTCAAACAGGCTCGCGGCTCTATTGAAGAGAAAATTATGTTTATAAAATGACTGATCGTGCGGCATTCAAAATAGTGGACACGTTCTTTCTTTCACAAAACAGCGTCTGACTGTTTTGGTGTGGACCCACATTTCTGACAATAAACACAGGCTGTTCAGGAAGAAAGGGAGAGCACGTGCGTATTATTGCAGTAATAGTGTAATAGGTTTCTGGTTATTTCGGCTTTCCTGGCTCATTACAGGAAGGAGACCGGGTCAATATCCACGTCCACACGCACGCCTTTGCCGGGTTTGACCATGCTCAGCCAGCGGCGGAGGATGGGCTGCACCGCAATGCTGCGGACAGTACGTAGCAGAATACGGCGGCGGTGGCGGTTGCGTAGAACGGCAATGGGGGCAGGGGCGGGGCCAAGCACTTGTATGCCCTCTCCATACGGCGCTTTACGGCCAAGTTCGGCGGCCGTTGCATCGGCTTCCCTGGCATCTTCCGCGCTGATGATCAGGGCCGCCAGCCGACCATAAGGCGGCCAGAAGCCGGGGCGGCGTTGAGCGGCTTCCTGCGCCATGAAGGCATCAAAATCCCCAGACAGAAGCGCCTGCATGACCGGGTGTTCCGGCGTGTAACTTTGCAACAGCACGCGCCCCGGTGTGCTGGCGCGCCCTGCTCGACCTGCCACCTGATGCAGAAGCTGGATGGTGCGCTCGCCAGCGCGTAAATCTCCGCCTCCAAGGCCAAGATCAGCATCCACAATGCCAACCAGAGTCAGATGTGGAAAATGCCAGCCCTTGGCGACAATCTGCGTGCCGATAACAAGATCAACCTCCCGACGGGAGATTTTGGCGACAGCTTCCGCCGTAGCGGCAGGGCCGCCGAGCGTATCGCTCGCCATCACCAGAATACGGGCATCGGGAAACAGATTTCTGGCTTCTTCCGTAATGCGTTCAATGCCGGGGCCAATGGCGGTCAGACTGTTCTCCGCCCCACAGGTGGGGCAGGTGGGGGGCATGGGCTCGGTGTGATCGCAATAATGGCAGGAGAGCAGTTTTTTGGCCCGGTGTTCCACCAGCCATGCGGTGCAATGGGGGCATTCCATACGGTGCCCGCAGGCGCGGCAGAGGGTGAGCGGCGCATACCCCCGGCGATTGAGGAACAGCATGGCCTGTTCCTGCCGCTCAAAGGTGGCGGTCATTTCTTCTGTCAGGGCGGGGGAGAGAAACAGCCCGCGTGGTGGCGGGTGGTCCCGCATGTCCAGAATCCGGGTTTCCGGCAGCGATGCTCCCCCATGGCGTGAGGGCAGAACAAGGTGGCGGTACCGGCCAGCTTCCACATTGGCCAGCGTTTCAAGGCTGGGGGTGGCAGACACCAGCATGATGGGAAAACCGGAAAGCCGCGCGCGTACCACGGCCATATCCCGCGCGTTGTAGATCACCCCTTCTTCCTGTTTGAAGAGGGATTCGTGTTCTTCATCCACAATAATCAGGCCGAGTTTTTCAAACGGCAGAAAGAGGGCGGAGCGTGCGCCAACCACCACCGTGGCGCTGCCATCCGCTGCTGCGTGCCATGTCAGCCGCCGGGCGCGCTGCCCAATTTCAGAATGCCAGATGGCGGGCTGGGTGCCAAAACGGCGGGTAAAGCGCTGCATCCATTGGGCGGAAAGCGCAATTTCAGGCAGAAGCACCAGTGCCTGTTTGCCCTGTTCAAGGCAGGCGGCAATGGCTTCCAGATAGATTTCCGTCTTGCCGGAACCCGTTACCCCTTCCAGCAACGTGACGGAGAAGCCGCCTTCCTGCACGGTCTGGCGCAGGGCGGCGGTTGCGGTTGCCTGCTCCCCTTCCAGCACGGGTGGTTTGTGGTGCGGGTCCGGCGCATCAAACGGGCGTTCCGGGCCAAGTTTGACGGCTTTCAGGGCTCCAGCATCGGCCAGCCCCTTCACCACGCCCGGCCCCACGGCGGCAGCATTTGCAATATCCGTGGTGGTGCGGGCCGTGCCGTCCTGCAGCAGGGTCAGCACTTTTTGCCGGGCGGGGGTTATGCGCAGAGTTTCTGGCAAAGGGGAGGCGGCCAGCCAGCCAGTGCTTGGGGTGGGCACGCCCCGCATATGCAGCCGCAAGGTCATGGCCAGCACCATGCCGGGGGGTGAGAGCGTATAGGCCGCTACCCAGTCAATAAAATGCCGGAGTTCAGCAGAAAGAGGCGGCAGGTCCAGCAGTTCAGCCACCGGGCGCAGGCGCGCCGCTTCTACCGTGCGTTGTGGCGGGGGGGCAAAATCTGCGGGTAGGGCGGGGACTGATTCCCACACCACGCCTGTCTCGCGCCTGCGGCCCAGCGGCACCCCCACAATGTCTCCCGGTTTCAGCGCCATCTCGGCCGGGGCGGCGTAATCAAAGGGGCCGGGAAACGGCATGGGCAGCAGAACAGACACCCTTTGCCGCTGCCGCGCCGGGGTGGTCGGGCTGTCCGGCTCAGGCAGAAGGGAGGAGAAGGAAGCTGGCACCATGTGTTCCTGTTTAAGCGGCTGTGCGGCCAAAGAACAGTGCTTGCGTGAGAAGAAAAACTCTGACCAAGTAAGGCGTTGTTTCAGGTGCGGCCAGACCGTTCAGAGGCGTAAGGAGGAAGCATGACTGCGGAAGAGGCCGTCCAGACTTTTCTGGCGTGGATGACCACGGAAAGGCGCGCTTCACCGCTGACTGTTGAAGCCTATCGGGCTGATCTGGCCCGTTTTTTGGGGTTCATGGCCGAGCACCTGAACGGCCTGCCTGATATGGCGGGGCTGGCCAAAATAAGCCTGCGGGATATGCGGGCCTGGCTTGCGCATGAACAGGCAAAGGCCGCCAGTGCCACGGTGCGCAAGAGCACGCCAGACCGCGCGGCGCGCACACGCTCGCGCCGGGTTTCGGCTGTAAGGTCTTTCTTTCGCTATCTGGCGCGGCGGCATGGGGTGGAAAACCCGGCAGTTGGTTTGCTGGCCACGCCGCGCACCAAAAAGCCGTTGCCTCGGCCCCTGAGTGTGCAGGATGCCAAAGCCGTGCCGGAAGATATTGCGGCTCTTGCCCATACGGATATGGCGCAGCAACGGGATGGGGCACTCTTCCTGCTGCTGTATGGGTGTGGGTTGCGTATTTCAGAAGCGCTGAACCTGAATGTGGGTGATCTGGGTGTGATGACATCCAGCGGCGTGTTGCGCATCAAGGGGAAGGGTAACAAGGAACGGCTGGTGCCTGTGTTGCCGCAGGTGCAGCAGGCGCTGGAGCATTGGCTGAAACATCATCCGTCTCCTTTGGCGGGGGAGCCGCTTTTCCCCGGCGTGCGCGGGGGGCGGCTGCAACCCGGCGTGGCGCAGAAGGCCATGCGGGAATGGCGTGGGCTGGCTGGCCTGCCAGACCATGTTACGCCCCATGCGCTCCGCCATTCCTTCGCCACGCATTTGATGGAAGGCGGGGCGGATCTGCGTGTGATTCAGGAATTGCTCGGCCATGCCAGCCTTTCCACCACACAGCGCTATACATTGGCTGATGAGGCGCGATTGCTGGATGTCTGGAGCCGTGCTCACCCTCGGGCCGGTTCCGGCGTTCAGGGTGAAACGCGCTCTGCAACGGCTTCTGCACCGCGCTCCGAACCAGTTTTGGAAAAAGAAGGACCCCACACCTCATGACACCCGCCTACCGCGCCCCGTGGTCAGAGATTGATCCCTACAAACATGGCTATCTGGATACAGGTGAGGGCCACCAGATTTACTGGGAGGAATGTGGTAACCCGGATGGCGTTCCGGTGGTTTTCCTGCATGGGGGGCCGGGGGGCGGCTGCAATGCGGCTCAACGGCGGCTGTTTGATCCTTCCCTGTATCGCATTGTGCTGTTTGACCAGCGTGGCTGTGGGCGGTCCCGCCCGCATGCGTGTTTGGAGAACAACACCACGTGGCATCTGGTGGCGGATATTGAACGCTTGCGTGAACAGTGTGGTGTGGAGAAATGGGCTGTTTTTGGTGGCTCGTGGGGGTCCACTCTGGCGCTGGCCTATGCACAGACGCATCCGGACCGTGTTCAGGCCCTGATGTTGCGGGGCATTTTCACGCTCCGCCGGGCGGAGCTGCTCTGGTATTATCAGGAAGGTGCATCCTGGATTTTTCCAGACAAATGGGCAGACTTTCTCGCCCCAATACCGGTAGCCGAGCGCGGTGATCTGATGGCGGCTTATCGCAAACGTCTGACATCGGGCGATGTGGCGGAACAGCACAAGGCTGCCGTGGCGTGGAGCCTTTGGGAAGGCCGGACTCTCACCCTTCTTCCTGCCCCAGCAATTGAACAGCAGCACGAAGAGGCCGATTACGCTTTGGCGTTCTCGCGCATTGAAAACCATTATTTCGTGCATGGCGGTTGGCTGGAAGAAGGCCAGTTGATTCGGAATGTGGACCGTATCCGGCATATCCCTACCGTGATTGTGCAGGGGCGGTATGATATGGCCACCCCGGTCCGCACGGCATGGGACCTGCATGACGCATGGCCGGAAGCGGAGTTTCATCTGATTGATGCCGCAGGCCACGCCTTGTTTGAACCCGGTATCCTGACGGCATTGTTGAATGCCACGGACCGCTTCGCGCGGGAACTGGCCTGAGCCATGACGCACGTATGCTCCTTTCCCCGCCATCTGGCTTTTGCATCTTCCATGGCATTGATGGCCGTGGTGAGTGCTTTTGCGCCGCAGCCAGCCAGCGGGGCAGAAGGGGCGTGCAAGCATGAGCGCGTGGCACGTTTGCCCTTGCGGAATGATGCCGGTTTTCTGAATGCGCCGGTGGAGATCAACGGCCATCCCGCAAGCATGATTGTGGATACCGGGTCTGAGGGAAGTCTGATTTCGCCTGAAGGGGCGGACCAGTTCGGTCTTTCGCTTGATCCTTCCGTGCATACGGTGG
The DNA here is from genome assembly GCA_008042635.1 of Drosophila nikananu. NCBI lineage: Eukaryota > Metazoa > Arthropoda > Insecta > Diptera > Drosophilidae > Drosophila > Drosophila nikananu. Next base: position 24,368 of record VNJV01003496.1, on the reverse strand, counting down.
TGCGCGGCACGGGGGGGCTAGGCCGTCTGGTGCCAAACGTGATTGTGCAGAGCTTCAAAATGGGCGGTCTGGAGACGGGGCCGCTGTCTATCCCTGTTGGATATCTACCCGGAAAGCCACAGACCCAGCCCCCAATAGAAGGGTTGGTGGGGGGAGATCTGCTCTCCCGCTATGATGTGGAATTTGATGTGGCCGGTGGTTGGCTGACGTTCTGGGACACCAGCAAAACATCAGCTGTGTGTGCCGGGCCGCAGGATTGGCATGTGATCTACCGCGCCTTGCCCATGCAGTTTGACGGACGGCGCGTGACCATTCAGGTGGAACTGGATGGAAAGCCGTTGAAAGCGTTGGTGGATAGCGGCGCACGTTCGCGCATTGTCTCAGAGGCCGTTGTGGCTCGTCTGGGGGGGACGTCCACCATGCTGGAGGCTGATCCCGGTGGAATTACCAGCGGTGTGGATGGGCACCGGCAGGTGTATCACTGGCACAAATTTCGGTCATTGAAATACGGGCTTGAAGAAGAAAAAGCCCCGGTTCTGACCGTGGCCCCCATTCAGGATTCCGTGGATATGCTGCTTGGATCAGACTGGTTTGCGGCGCACAAAGTCTGGATTTCTTACCGGACCGGCAAGCTGTACGTCATGCCGTCTCTCAAACGGTAGGAGCACGCCCCCCGTTTTTTTCGCAACACGGGGAACGGTTATCTTGAAGAGGCCGGAACATCCCGCAGGCGTTCCGGCAGAGTATTTTAGCCGCCCTTCAGGCGTGTGTTGCACTGGCTGTAGTAGCCACCACCCTTCTGAATCCATTTGAGGGACCCGTTGCCACCGCTGGTCTTGTTGGCGTTATACTGGTCTAGACAGGTCTTCATTCGGCCTTTGCCTGCGCTCAGGTTGGCGTATTGAGAGGCAACGGCGGACGGAAAGATCACGCCGCTTGAACTGACGGGAGTCGTGGCAGGCTTGGCAGCTTCCGTAGGCGTGGTGCCGGTGGTGGCTGCGGGTGCTGTGGCCGGTGCGGTTTCCTTGGGGGCGGATGCAGTTGGCGCTGTGGTGGCGGCACCTGCAGGCGCATCACAGGTGGCGGCCTTGAATTCCTTGTAGCTCTTGCCGTTCAGGGTGCCAGCAGTCCGTGCTGCGGCAAAACTCTGGTGGCACTCTTTTGCAGTCAGAGCGTGAGCTGCGGGGGCGGAAAGTGCGGTGGCGCAGCTCAAGGCCAGTGCGGCCAGCGTAATGCGGGCAGAAGATGTCATGCTGACAAAACCTCATCCAAAGCCAGGGTTGGAAATACGGCCCCATGCCGTCACGCCCTGAATTATCAGCAGCATATGATGAAGTTGTGTGTTTGGAAACGACCGTCTTGTTCTGGAAGCAAAATCAGCCCCAGACATGAAAAACCCCTCCCTGCGGTTGGCGCGGGGAGGGGTTCAGAATTGAAAGAGGGCAGACGGAACTTAGTTGATCCGTTCCCCATGCAGGGACATGTCCAGCCCTTCCAGTTCCTGATCGGCCGTGACACGCAGGCCCATGGTCATGTCGATCACCTTCAGCAGAATGAAAGAAACCGCCCCACACCACAGAATGGTGACAATCACAGCTTCACTCTGCACCACAAGCTGGTGGAGAGAACCCACAATGCCCGTGGGGTTGGCATCTGTTGCAGAAAGCGGACCATAGGCGAAAACGCCTGTCAGCAATGCGCCCACAATCCCGCCCACGCCGTGCACGCCAAAGGCGTCCAGACTGTCATCATAGCCCAGCAGGTGTTTGAGGGAGGTCGCGCTCCAGAAGCAGACAACGCCGGTAATCAGGCCGATAATCAATGCGTTGCCGGGCAGCACGAAGCCCGCAGCGGGTGTAATGGCAACAAGCCCACCCACAGCGCCGGAGATCACACCCAGCACGGTCGGTTTGCCGGTGCGCAGCCATTCAGCCAGCATCCATGCAACCCCAGCCCCTGCTGCGGCAATCTGGGTGGTGGCCATGGCCATGCCCGCACGACCATTTGCACCAACGGCAGACCCCGCATTGAACCCGAACCAGCCAACCCACAGCAGGGAGGCCCCGATAATGGCGTAGGTCAGGTTGAAGGGGGAGAGATCATCCTGCCCGTACCCTTTCCGGCGGCCCAGCATAAGTGCGCAGACCAACCCGGCAATACCGGCATTGATATGCACCACAGTGCCGCCAGCAAAGTCTGCTGTGCCAAGGCCAGCCAGCCAGCCGATCGGGCTCCATACCCAATGGGCGATGGGCGCATACACAACCAGAGACCAGATGATGGAGAACACGCACATGGCGCTGAACTTCATGCGTTCCGCATACGCGCCGGAGATCAGTGCTGGGGTAATGATGGCAAATGTCATCTGGAACATCATGAAGATGCTCTCAGGGATGGTCATGGTCGTGGCGTTAGGAGAATCCGCTCCCAGCGTGAAGGCGATATCCGAACCATTATGAATATGGGCGCCAAGACCATTCAGAAACATGCGGGAGAGCCCGCCAATCCATGGGGAGCCGGTGGTGAAGGCAAGGGAATATCCGGCCACCATCCAGACAATGGACATGATGCAGCACAGCGCGAAGGACTGCATGAGCGTTGCCAGCACGTTTTTCTTGCGCACCATGCCCGCGTAGAACAGCGCCAGACCGGGAATGGTCATCATCAACACCAGTGCGGTGCTGATCAGCATCCATGCGGTATCACCCGTATCAATGGCAGGCCCAGCATCCGCTGCATGGGCAAAACCGGAGGGAAGAAGCAGAATACCACCCACCAAAGCGGAAATAACTGCCTGCCTGTTCAAACCGCCTGAAACAGGCGAAACCGTAAAGGACCGCGAGGCCATGGAGTCTTGTTCTCCCTGTAATGCTGTGCGGGGACAGCAAAGGCAAAAATGGTAACCTTGGATTGATACCTTATTTCTTTTGGGATCGTAACCTATTCGGTTCTTTCAGTAAACATGGAGAAGGTGCACGATCTGCCCAAGAACAGGCGGTGTTTATAGCTGGAAAATGAAAATGGACTCTTATAATAATTCTGAATGCTTTTATTTTATAAAATAGAAATTATTCAAATATTTATCGGTTTTCCGAGTATTTACATTTAGCTAATAATTTTTGTATGCTCCAGGCAACAGTGTAGAATGACGTAGCCCCGTCTCGTGGAGCCAAGATGCCGAAGATATATGATTGCTTTCCATTTTTCAACGAACTGGAAATGCTGGAAATCAGATTGAAGCTGATGGATCCGGTTGTTGATTATTTTGTTATCTGCGAATCAAACCGTACATTCACCAATCATGAAAAGCCCCGTTATTTTTTTGAGAACAAGGAAAGATTTCTTCCGTGGCGGGAAAAGATCATCTACGTGCAGATAGATGATTTTCCTGAAACGCATGACCCTTTTCAGCGCGAATATTACCAGAGAAACGCGTTATTGCGTGTCGCAGCTCAGGCTGATGATGATGACATGTTCATTATTGCGGACGTTGATGAATTGGTCAGGCCCAAAACTATTCTTGAAGCATCCAATTTTGACGGGTTTGTTACGTTCAACATGCCTATGTTTCAATTCTACATGAACTTGAAACAGTCCGATAATGGCTGGAGCGCCTGTTACGCCACACGCAAGAAATATCTGGTTGGGTTTGAGAATTTATCCACGGCCCGATGGGACCGCACTAAGATAGCGGCTGATTTGGGGCTCAAAGGGAAAATGCTTGATCTGCATAATTCTGGTTGGCACTTCACACACTTGGGCGGAATTGAGCGGTTAAAATATAAATTTGAATCATATTCTCACGCGCATGATCTGTGGCCATCAGCAATGCGCAAGGGAGATGCTTTGAAAAACCATATTATTTCCGGTGGTGTTGTTGGGAATTTCAAGGAAACGTGCCGCTTTGTGCCTATTTCCTATCCTGAATACCCTTTGATTATTAACGACAATCAAACCTATTATAAAGAACTTGGGTTTATTAAGGATATTTATGAAGCCATGGCGGAATTGCAGGGGTTATATAAAAACGTCTGTCAGCAATATGCTCGCCTTGTGAAACATGAGAACACGCCGCAGGAAGTGCTTTCATGGGTGACCCCGCAGGAATACGCACATTTGTCAGATATCACGCTGTAAAAATAAGGATGGAGACAGCGGGAGTGGGAAAGGCGCTTTTGGGAGATGGTCCCGCTGCTTTCTGTTGGCGTGTTGTTGAGGGGAACACCGCAACCTCTACCGGAAAAAAGCAGTCCCTGAGGCTTTAAGTGCTTGAGTCCATGCCCCAGAAAATGGCGCCGGGACTTGGGAGAACGAAGTGAGCGAAGTTGAGAGAGTATGCTCTGCCGGGAAATCTTGGATGTCTGATTTGAGAATTTATGTTGCAACGCACAAACCGTTCAAAGCACCGGTTGACACGCTTTATACGCCTATACAGGTAGGAGCCGCGCTGACAACGGAAAATTTGAGGTATTGTCGTGATGATTCAGGAGACAATATTTCTTATTTGAATAAGAATTTCTGTGAATTGACGGCACTTTACTGGATCTGGAAAAATACACATCATGCCATTACCGGATTGGTGCATTACAGGCGCTATTTTGGGCAGCGCTGGCATTGGACGGATCAGTTCTGGAATGAAGAGAGATCAGAGGCTGTAACGGGACCCAGAATCGCCAGTCGTGACGATTTTGCCGAGTTCAGTGATGGGGTGGACCTTATTGCTGCCTACCCCAATCATATCAGTGTGTCTTTGCTGGAAGACTATGCGGTGATGCATGGGGCTTGGGACATGTATCTGGTCAGGGAAGTTATTGCCCAAGAGGCACCCCAGTATCTCTCGGCATTTGACTTTGTCATGAATGGAAAAGCGTTGTCTCTCTGCAATATGGTGGTGGCAAGGAAAGAGGTGCTGGATCGTTATTGCGCGTGGCTCTTTCCCATTTTGTTCAAATTGCAGAAAATGCCCTTCTACAAAGCCTATGATGACTACCAGAAACGCGCTTTTGGTTTTATTTCAGAACGCCTTCTCAATGTCTGGATTTGCTACAATAGAGGAACAGTCTGCGTGGCCTCCAGGGAAATCGTTGGTATTTCGTAAATTATAAGGCGTCATTTCCCGTCTCGCGGGTTCTGATACGGATCACCCGTTCCAGTTCGCTCACAAAAATCTTGCCATCGCCAATCTTGCCGGTGTGGGCGGCGTCCAGCACGGCTTCAATTACCTGATCGACCAGTGTGTCGGATACGGCAATTTCCACTTTGATCTTGGGCAGGAAGCTGATGCGGTATTCTGCGCCGCGGTAGATTTCTGTCTGGCCTTTCTGGCGGCCAAAACCTTTGACTTCAGAGACAGTAAGGCCCTGAATACCAAGCGGGGCCAGAGCTTCACGAACATCATCAAGCTTGAAGGGCTTTATAATCGCGGTCACCAGCTTCATCTGGCCTGTGTTCCTTCTGGCTCCAGACATAAGGTGTCCTGTAAGGCAGGAGGCCTTATGAGTGTTAAATTCATTACGGAGGCAACATGCCAGATTTTTCCAGCGTTGACGAGCCTCCGTCTTTGGCCTTTCTGCGGGGGTAGGGTAGAAGAGAGACCTCCAGAACCTCGGGCCTGTTTTACGCCCGGGGTATGTGCATAAGGAATGAAGACCATGGTTGCCTCCACTGTTCATGACACCACGCCCGCAGGCCAGACGCTGCCGGATGTTGATGTCTGCATTGTTGGCGCTGGGCCGGTTGGGGCAACGCTGGCGTGCCGGCTTGCCAAGGAAGGGATCACGGTCGCCATTATTGACCGTGCCGACCTTCCGCCCATGGAACACCCCGATTTTGATGGGCGCGCCTACGCCATCGCCGCTGGCCCCAAGAAGCTGCTGGAAGAAGCAGGTGTGTGGGAGGTTCTGCCGCTGGAGTCCTGCCCCATTGAGGATATTCTGGTAACGGACGGTCGGCCGGGCGAACCAGCGTCCTCCCTGTTTCTGGAATTTACGCGGGACGATGCCTCCCAGCCGTTTGGCTGGATGGTGGAGGCACGGGCGCTCCGTGTGGCTCTGAATGAAACCTTGCACACTCAGCCCAACCTGACGGTTCTGGCCCCGGCAGAAGCGACTGTGGAACGGCAGGCTGATGGCGCGACGGTGCGGCTGCACGATGGCCGGACCTTCCGCGCTTCTGTCGTCGTCGCGGCGGATGGCCGGAAAAGCCGCCTGCGTTCGCAAGCTGGTATTCCATTGACCAAACTGTCCTACGGGCAGACGGCCATTGTCTGCGCCATTGCGCATGAATTCCCGCATGATAACGGCGCGTTGGAACATTTTCTGCCCGCAGGCCCCTTTGCCCAACTGCCCATGACCGGAACAGAGAGCCACCCCTATCTGTCCGCTATTGTGTGGAGTGATAAGGATGGCGTAGCCGAACGGTTTGCCGCTCTGCCGGATGAGGTGTTTGCCCGCGAGATCGAACGCCGTATGGGGAACACCCGGCTGGGCAAGGTGACGCCGGTGGGGCGGCGCTGGACCTATCCGCTTTCTGCTCAATATGCGCAGCGTTACACGGATACGCGCCTGCTGCTTGTTGGGGATGCCGCCCATGGCATTCACCCTATTGCAGGGCAGGGGCTTAATCTGGGGTTTCGGGATATTATCGCGCTGAGTGACATTATGATTACTGCGCACGCAAAGGGCGAGGATCTGGGTGGCTCGGCGTTGCTGGCGCGGTATCAGGCGCGATGTCGGCCCGCCAATATGCTGATGCTTGCGGCAACAGATACTCTTGATAGACTGTTCAGCAACAACAATCCCGTTATTCGTCTGGCGCGTGATCTGGGTATTGCAGGCGTCAACCGCTTTCCCAAGCTGCGCAAGGCTTTTGTGCGCCACGCCATGGGGATGTGATCGTTTCTCATTCTGGAGAGAACTCACCGATGAACAAGGTGCATTCCAATTCTGTTCTATCCAGTCATTTTGATGAGGCCAGCATGGCGTGCGGCCCTCAACTGGAAGTCCTGTGGCAACAGATGATCGCCCAGGCGTGTGTCTGCAATGACCCTCTGGTGCGCGGCCTGCTGGCCACGGGTATCCGCAGCCACTCCGATTTTGCCTCCGCACTGGCTGCCCTGTTGGGGCGCAAGCTGGGGGATCGCTCCGTTGCGGCAGATGCGCTCTCTGAACTGGTGATGGAAGGGCTGGACGCGCAGCCCGAGATTGTGTGTGCTGCCGCAGCCGATATGGTGGCTATTCGGGAACGTGATCCTGCCTGCCCGGATTATGTTACGCCGTTCCTGTTCTTCAAAGGGTTTCATGCCGTGCAGAGCTATCGCATTGCGCACTGGCTCTGGCATGAGGGCAGGCGGCATCTGGCGTTGCATCTGCAAAGCCGCGCCTCCGAACTGTTTGGCGTGGATATTCACCCGGCAGCCCGTCTGGGCAGACGGATATTGTTTGATCACGGCACAGGCATTGTGGTGGGTGAAACCTGCATTATCGAGGATGACGTTTCCCTGTTGCAGGAAGTTACCCTAGGCGGAACCGGCAAACACAGCGGTGACCGACACCCCAAGGTGCGCCGTGGTGTCTTGATTGGTGCCGGGGCGAAGGTGCTGGGCAATATTGAAATTGGGGAAGGTGCGAAAATTGGGGCGGGGTCCATTGTGCTGGAATCCGTGCCGCCCTTTACCACTGTGGTTGGTAACCCGGCCCGCAAGGTGGGAACGCGTCATTCCGGCATGCCTGCCCTGACCATGGACCAGATGCTACCGCCGATTGACTATATTATCTGAGCGGCTTGCAGTCTAAGGCCCCCCGCAATCTCCGCGCCTAAGAGAAAATAGGAAGTGGAAGCAGAGTGTGTTTTTCACACGCACTCTGCTTCCACGCCGAACAACGGGCTTTCTCATCCTGATGGGACAAAGAAACGAGAGACGTTTCTCTCACCAGCGTGGGTAAACGTTCGCCCTAAAGGCTTCTTGTTTGTTGTCCCCCGGTTTTTCTTTTGTCCGATGCTCTTCAAAGGCCCGTTCTAGCCCCAAAAATCCCTTGCGTTGCTTGGGACTGCACCTTTTGAATAGCCTCCCAGCCTCCCAGCCTCCCAGCCTCCCAGCCTCCCAGCCTCCCAGCCTCCCAGCCTCCGGTCTGGGGAGGGGGCAATCACTTTCTAAAGCCCCTTAAAAAAGCAAGTGAGCGGGACGGCGACGGGAGGCTATGGCTTTCTCGGGACGTAGGCGAGGATTCAGGAGAGCACTTCCATTCTGTTCACATCGACCATCCCGAAATCCGTGATTTTCAGGTGGGGAATAACGGGCAGCGGTAGGAAGGCCAGTTGCAGGAAGGGTTCTTCCAGCGTGCAGCCGAGGGTGCGGGCAGCGGCCCGGAGCGTGATAAGCTGGTCACGTACGGTCTCGAACGGTGCATCGCTCATCAGGCCAGCCACGGGCAGGGGCATGTCCGCCAGAACCTTACCGTGCTGCACAACAACAAAGCCTCCGCCCAGCTTTTCCAGATGGTTCACAGCCTCTGCCATGTCAGCCGGGTCCATGCCCACTACGCAGATATTGTGACTGTCATGCCCCACGGAGGAGGCAATGGCCCCACTGGTCAGACCAAAGCCCTTCACAAAGCCCCGACCTATGTTGTCGTTATGCCCGTGGCGCGCCACCACACAGACAGCGGCAATATCCTGCGTGACATCTGGCAGCACCACGCTCTCCTCGGTAGGCAGATCGGCCTTGAGGAAAGGCGTTATGATCTGGCCCGGTATCAGGCCAATAACGGGGCGTTCTGTTCCATCACCATGCACAAGCATATCAACGGCAGTCACGGGGGCAGGGAGTTGCACGCTGCCAATACCTGTTGCGGGGAGGATATCCCGTGTTTCAAACAGGGCATCATTTACCAGTCTGCCCGCGCTGATCACGTCTGAAACACGGCATTCGCGCAGGTCATCCAGCAGGACAATATCCGCGCGGCGGCCGGGGGCGATCAGCCCTCTGTCCCGCAGGCCAAAAGCCTGTGCCGCGCTGAGTGTGGCACAGCGATAGGCGGCCAGAGGCTCCACGCCCAGAGAGATAGCAAGCCGGATGAGGTAATCCAGATGGCCCTCATGGGCGATTTCAAGCGGGTTACGGTCATCCGTGCAGAACGCGAAGAACTGTGCCGTCTGTGGTGTGAGCAAAGGCACAAGGGCTCTGAGATCCTTGCAGACGGAGCCTTCGCGGATCAGCACCATCATGCCTTTACGGATTTTCTCCAAGGCTTCTTCGGCTGTGGTGGCTTCATGATCGGTGGTGATGCCAGCCGCCAGATAGCCATTCAGCTTGCGGCCCCGCATAAGGGGCGCATGTCCATCAATATGGCAGCCTTCAAAGGCTTCCAGCTTTTCTATGCACTCCGGGTCACAGTTCAGAACCCCCGGAATGTTCATGAATTCCGCCAGGCCGATCACCTTGGGGTGTGTGCGGTAAGGGGCAAGGTCTGCGGCCCGAAGGCATGCGCCGGAGGTTTCCAGCGCCGTAGAAGGCACACAACTGGAGAGATTGACCCGTAGATCCATGATGGTGCGGGTCGCGGCTTCCGTGAAGTAGTCCAGCGCTGCCCGCCCCAGGACGTTCGCCATTTCGTGCGGGTCGCAAATGGCGGTGGTTACACCATGGGGTAGAACGCAGCGGTCAAATTCAAAAGGCGTGATCAGCGAGGATTCAACGTGCAGGTGCGTATCAATGAAGCCCGGTACGGCAATACGGTTCCGGCCTTCAATAACGCGCTTGCCCTCGTACGTGTCCAGCGTGCCGACAATTCTGTCCCCACACAGGGCGATATCCGTGGGAATAAGCTCTCCGGTCACCAGATCAAACAGCCGGACATTCTTGATGACCGTATCCGCTATTTCAGTTCCGCAACCTTGTGCAATGCGGTTGGAAAGTGTGCTGCCTGTCATGCCTGTTTCATTTCCCCCGTAAAGCAGGAGGCTGGCTGAGGCCTCAGTCTCCAAAAATCCTCATCAGCCCCGATCCGTTATTGTTCCTGATACGGGTGGGGAAGGCAAATGCTGTTTCTTTAAAAGAAAAAGGCGAGGGCAACCAAAGTTGCCACTCGCCTTTCAGGCTTTCCGCCCGTTTCGGAACGCAGCCGGAGCCGCCGTCCAAAACGGTAAGGAAAAAGGACCTTAGAAGTCCATACCGCCCATGCCGCCCATGTCAGGGCCGCCAGCCGGAGCCGCTTTCTTTTCCGGGCGTTCTGCCACCATAGCTTCGGTGGTGATCAGCAGACCGGCAACAGAAGCTGCATCCTGCAGAGCCGTGCGAACAACCTTGGTCGGGTCGATAATACCGGCATCAACCAGGTTCTTGTATTCGCCAGCCTGTGCATCGAACCCGAAAGCGTATTCTTTGGATTCAAGCACCTTGTTGGCGATAACCGCACCATCTTCACCAGCGTTGTGAGCGATCTGGCGCAGCGGAGCCTGCAGAGCCTTGCGGATGATGTCACCACCAACGCGCTGATCGTCATTGTGGTAGTGCAGGTGAGACAGGTTGGCAGAAGCGCGAGCCAGAGCCGTGCCACCACCAGGAACAATGCCTTCTTCCACTGCAGCGCGGGTTGCGTGCAGGGCGTCATCAACGCGGTCCTTGCGTTCCTTGACTTCCACTTCCGTGGAGCCACCAACGCGGATCACGGCAACACCGCCAGCCAGCTTGGCCAGACGTTCCTGCAGCTTTTCACGGTCGTAGTCAGAGGTGGTTTCCTCGATCTGCGCACGGATCTGCTTGCAACGGCCCTTGATGTCGTCAGACTTGCCAGCACCATCAACAATGGTGGTGTTTTCCTTGTCGATACGCACCTTCTTGGCGGTGCCCAGCATCGGCAGGGTAACGGTTTCCAGCTTGATGCCCAGATCTTCGCTGATCACCTGGCCACCGGTCAGGATAGCGATATCTTCCAGCATGGCTTTACGACGGTCACCAAAGCCAGGAGCCTTGACAGCAGCAATTTTCAGGCCACCGCGCAGCTTGTTGACAACCAGGGTTGCCAGCGCTTCACCATCAACGTCTTCTGCAATGATCAGCAGCGGACGGCCAGACTGCACAACGGCTTCAAGCAGCGGCAGCATCGGCTGAAGAGAAGACAGCTTCTTTTCATGGATCAGGATGTAGGGGTTTTCCAGATCAGCCGTCATCTTCTCCGTGTTCGTCACGAAGTAGGGAGAGATGTAGCCGCGGTCGAACTGCATGCCTTCAACCACGTCCAGTTCTGTCTGGAAGTGCTTGGCTTCTTCAACCGTGATCACGCCTTCGGAGCCAACTTTCTGCATGGCTTCGGAGATCATCTGACCGATTTCAGATTCACCGTTAGCGGAGATCGTGCCAACCTGGGCTGTTTCAGCCGGGGTGGTGATCTTCTTGGTGTTCTTTTTCAGTTCTTCAACAACCGCAGCAACGGCCTTGTCGATACCGCGCTTGAGGTCCATAGGGTTCATGCCAGCGGCAACGGCCTTGTGGCCTTCACGCACAATGGCCTGAGCCAGAACGGTTGCAGTGGTCGTGCCGTCACCAGCGATATCGTTGGTTTTGGAAGCCACTTCGCGCAGCATCTGTGCGCCCATGTTTTCGAACTTGTCAGCAAGTTCGATTTCCTTGGCGACGGACACACCGTCCTTCGTGATGCGGGGAGCGCCGAAGCTCTTGTCCAGCACAACGTTACGGCCTTTGGGACCGAGCGTGACCTTAACAGCGTCTGCAAGGATGTCGACACCGCGCAGCATACGCTGGCGTGCGTCACCACCAAACTTTACGTCTTTGGCAGCCATTGAAATTCTCCTGTGAGGATCAGTTAAATATTGAAAAGCGGATCAGGGCGTCACTCAGGCGGAAATAATGCCCAGAATGTCGCTTTCTTTCATGATCAGCAGCTCTTCACCGTCGATCTTCACTTCTGTGCCGGACCATTTACCGAACAGGATCTTGTCGCCAGCCTTGACATCAAGCGCTACGATCTGCCCCTGCTCATTACGGGCACCCGGACCAACTGCGACCACTTTGCCTTCCATCGGCTTTTCTTTGGCCGTGTCAGGGATAATAATGCCGCCAACTGTCTTCTCTTCGCTTTCGAGACGACGGACGACTACTCGGTCGTGTAAAGGACGAAACTTCGTCATTATGGATCGCTCCACATTCATTTTTGCTGCGGTGGCGCCCTTGTCTGGAAGCGACACCACCTGCTTTTACCGCGCGTAACGAACGCCGCGTTGCGTTAGCACTCCCACCCCGGGAGTGCCAGAACAGGAGATAGGTTTGTCCTCCCCGAGAGTCAAGAAATGTGGAAAACTTTCTTCCAGTTTTAACACTTCACGCAAAAGGAGTCGCCGCCATGGGGCATGCAATCACACTACAGGCTGAGGACGGACACAGCTTTTCAGCCTATGAGGTAGGCGGAGCAGATCTGCCCTATGCGCTTGTTGTGGTGCAGGAAATTTTTGGCGTGAACGATCATATCCGCCATGTGTGTGATGATTTTGCGGCTCGCGGTTTTCATGTGATTTCGCCCGCTCTGTTTGATCGCGCCCAGCCGGGGACGGAACTGGGGTATGACAAGGCCGGAATTGATCAGGGCCTGGCTCTCCGTGCCCAGATTCCCCAGGAAAAAACCTTGTTGGATCTGCGGGCAAGTGCGGCGGCACTGGCGCATAAACGTGGCAGCGGTCGCAGCAAACCGGGCATTATCGGCTATTGTTGGGGCGGCACGCTGGCATGGCAGGCCGCAACCCATACGCATGATTTTGCAGCCGCTGTCTGTTGGTATGGTGGTGGTATTGCCGCCAGCCGCAACGAGACTCCGCATTGCCCGGTGGAAATGCATTTTGGCGGGCAGGATAGCAGTATTCCTCACATGGATGTGACCGCCATCAGGGAGGCGCAGCCGGGAATTGAAATTTTCGTGTATGACGAGGCAGGGCATGGCTTTGGCTGCGCGGAACGCTCGTCTTTCAACGCGGAGGCCTACCTTCTGGCGCAGCAGCGCAGTGTGGCGTTTCTGGAAGCGCATCTGAAGGGCTGAAACTGCCGGAATCGCGCATAGGCGGGGTATTTTGATTGACATTCCCGCCGCTTCATGAGCGGATAGAGGGGTCCTGTAGCCGGCATATGGTTGCCCGGCAGGAGACTATCAGGGAAAGTTACCCGCCTATGCCGACCGGTACAGTAAAATGGTTCAATGCCACCAAAGGCTTTGGCTTCATCGCTCCTGATGATGGAGGCAAAGACGTTTTTGTTCACATCACCGCTGTTCAGGCTGCTGGCCTGCGTGGTCTGAATGAGAATGAGAAGATTTCTTATGAACTCGTGACAGAGCGCGGCAAAGTGGCTGCTACAGAGCTCAAGCCTCTCTAAGGCTGCCTGCGGGGCGAGGGCGTTTACGCAACCTGCTCCGCACTCTCTGCAGAGACTGTCTGTTGGTTTCGCTAAAGCCATGCCAACTGACACCTGTGGCACGATCTGGCAAGAAAACGCTACGCGGTTATTCTTGGTGGTTCCTGTTTGTCTCTGCGACACATTTTGATTATTCCAAAAATTATTTGAAAAGCCTGTCAGTTTTGTGCGGCAGTTTTTCTGCGTTGGATGATGTTGGTGTTTTTAAGCCAATATCCTTGCGTTGAGCTTTTCTATTCTGCTTTCAGCACAGGTGGAAACGCACGCTGTTTCCGATTGCTGAGGGTTTAGACGCAGTTTTTTGACTTCAGCATGTAAAGCCGCCGCGTAAGGCATCTTGTCATGCCCCGAGCGCGATGGGCCATCGCCGTTCAGTTTTGAGGCGTGCGTGGCAGAAAGCTTTCAATTTCCCGTGCTGTATCCGCCAGCCCCATCCGTCGCACTTCAGCCCCCGGTGGGAAAGCAGAGAGCAGGCGCGAAGGTGTTCTGCGATCCAACAGCACAAAAACACCCCGATCTGACTGGCTGCGGATAAGTCGCCCAAACGCCTGACGCAGTCTGAGCCGGGCAATCCGGTCATCATATCCGGTTGTATCACCGCCAGAGAGATGAATGCGCCGTTCACGGTGCAGAATATCAGGCCGGGGCCACGGAACGCGTTCAAAAACCACCAGTCGCAGGGCATTTCCCGGCACATCCACACCATCACGCATGGCATCCGTACCCAGCAGGCAGGCATGTTCTTCCGTGCGGAAAATATCCACCAGCGTTGCGTTATCCATTGCATCGACATGCTGCGCATAAAGAGGCAGGCCGCTTTCCTCCAGCGCAGGCGCAATGCGGGAGTGAACGCCGCGCAGGCGCGATATGGCGGTGAACAGCCCGAGCCCTCCGCCGCCAGAGGCCTGAAACAGGGTGCGATAGGCGGCTGCCAGATCGGCAATACTTCCATGGTCTATGTCATTAACAATAAACGTGCGCGTCTGCCGGGCGTAGTCGAAAGGACTACTTAGGCTGGCCCGAATGGCGGGGGCCGGAAAGTGGTTTGCTCCGGTTCGGGCTTCAGCCGCTTCCCACGCACGTTCCGATTCTTCCGAGTAAAGGTCTTCCGTCTGTCCCTCTTCTGTTGGGGGTTTGCGCGGGGTGTCAGACTGATCGCGCAGGGTGGCGGACGTAATCAGCATGCCCTGTGCAGGCATGGCCATAACCGCAGCAAAAGGCACGGTGGGGTCCAGCCAGTGGCGGTGCAGGCCTACATCCTGCTCGCCCATGCGTTGTTTTTCCCGACGATCCAGCCGGATGAAATGAATGTGGGTTGGGGTGGCATCTGCTGGCGGTGGGTGATCCAGCGCGTCCAGCATGGCGATCCAGGCGTCCAGCCGGGTAATGGCCCGGCGGCGCAAGGCGCGCACCATAGCCTCAATTCGCCCTCGGGTGACGCTGTCCAGACTTTCTGCTTCATCCTGCAAACGGGCGTGCAGGCGTTCCGCTAGTGTGCGGAGTGGTTCCGCCAGCCGCCCCAATGCCCGCGCCAGCGCCTGCCCGGCCTGTGCAAGGTCGGGCAATAAAGGGTGCAGGTCACATTCCAGCGCGCCATAGGCATGGTCTGCACGGCCACGTTCCTGACTGCGCGCCAGAACCTGTTGGCGCAGCAGTTTGAGAAACATCTCGGTCGGGTTCTCAAGCACGGGCTCAACGGCATTCTGCACCATGGGGAAAAGGCCATCTTCTCCCTGTGCAGGCACGTCTTCGGCGGGATGAGGCGGTGGTTCGTTCTCACCGTCTGTTCCGGCCAGCCGCGTGGACCAGCCGGGGGCGGGCAGGGCGTGGGCCGCCATCAGGGCAGCGTCCAGCGGTGTTTCCAGCTTGGGCAGGCCGACCACCAGATCATCCAGCCGCCGCTTGAGGCCGCGTGCGCGGGAACGGCGGCCTTCCGCGCCCAACAGCCAGCGCCGCAGTTCCGCAGCTTCCAGCCCCGAAAGTTCGGCGGAAAAGGCACCATCTGCCGCATCCGCCAGATGATGGCCTTCATCAAAAACATAGCGGGAGGGCGTGCTGTCTTCTTCACCTTCTTCCGAATCATCCGCCATGGCGTTTTCAGAATAGGCCGCCTGCGCCATCACCAGCGCATGATTGGCAATGACCAGATCTGCCTCCCGCGCCCGGCGGATGGTATGTTCCACAAAGCAGCGCTGATAATGCGGGCAGGCACCGTGAATACATTCGCCGCGCCTGTCCGCAACGCCGGTAATGTTGCCGTGGCCAAACAGGTCTCCAAACCAGCCGGGCAGGTCTCCGCCTGTCAGATCACCATCAGCGGTGGCGCGGGCCCAGCGGGCGAGCATCGCCAGCGCAATGGTCACGCCTGCGGGGCGGGAGGCCGCACTGTTGACGGCTTCTTCCATATTCAGCAGGCAGAGGTAATTCTCGCGCCCTTTGCGCAGCACCACATGCCGGCGGCGTGTGGCGTCATCCGGAAACAGGCGGTGTGTTTCCTGCTCAATCTGGCGTTGCAGGTGGCGCGTGTAGGTGCTGATCCACACGCTGCCGCCATTGCGTTCGGCCCACACGCTGGCGGGTGCGATATACCCCAGCGTCTTGCCCGTTCCCGTTCCGGCTTCCGCCAGCACCACGGCGGGATTGCCGCGCATGGTGCGAGGTTCGAACGCAGCGGTGGAGACACTGGCAAAATCTGCCTGTCCTGCGCGGCTTTCAGCCCCTTCGCCCAGCAGCATGGTCAGGCGGGCGCGGGCTTCGGCTGACGTGATGGGATGAGATGCCGGAGGCGGGCGTGGGGCAACATCCTCCCATTTGGGCAGCACGCGCCACACGCGCAGGGCGTCTCCCGGCTGCATGGCGTCTTCTGGCAACTGTCCGCGTGGTCCAAGTTTTTCATGCAGGCCGAGGGTTTCCGCCACAGTTCCCGCCCAGGGCCAGCCTGCTTGCCCCAGCCGGACGGTTAGCGCGGCAAGAAACTCTGCTTCCGGGCCACTTTTGAGGCGCGCGAGTTCCGCCAGCATCAGGGAGGTCAGAAGAGGGAGTAGATCTGCTTCCGCCTGCCCAATTCGTTCCTCTTCTACCCCAAGGGCGAGGGCCAGCCCACGCGGTGTTGGGGCGACGGAACGGGCCGGATAGACAAAGGCGAACAGTTCCAGCAGGTCCAGCCACGGGCAGGGTTGGCCTAGTGCATGCAGACCCAGTTTGCGGGCGAAGGCAGGCGCATGCACCACCAGCGGGCAGGGCATGGTTTGCAGCCGCTCACGTATTTCCGCGATGGAAAGGGTGAGAAATTCCCCGTCCTCCGTCAGCACGGAAATGCCGCGATGATGCGCTGTGAGCGCGGGCGCATCATGCGCAGAGGGGAAGGATGACTGCATGGAAGCCTTACTCTACGCAAGTTGGGGCGTGCGAACCAGAGGCTATTCCATATGGTGAAAGCCTGATGCCCACAGAGCGCTGTTTCTGAAGCGGGCCTGATACCGTATGATCACCCCAGTATTTTGTGCGGGAAGGGATGGATATCGCCTGCCTGCTTTTGCTCTCAGTGGAAAAGGACAGACACGTGTTTTCCTGTGTTGGTTATGCTGCTTCCAGTGCTACGGCTCCCTTGGAAGCCATTACGTTTGAACGGCGGGACTGCGGCCCGCGTGATGTGCAGATAGATATTGCCTATTGTGGTGTTTGCCACTCCGATATCCACACGGTGCGCAGTGAATGGGGGCCGAGCTTTTACCCCTGCGTGCCCGGCCATGAAATTATTGGGCGTGTGGTCCAGACAGGCGGAGATGTCACCCGCTTTAAAAAAGGTGATCTGGTGGGCGTGGGCTGCATGGTCAATTCCTGCCGCCATTGCCATTCCTGTGAAGCCGGGCTGGAACAATATTGTGATGCCCTGCCGACCTGGACATACAACAGCCCGGACCCGGCTTTCCCGAAAGAAGGGGCCCATACCTATGGGGGTTATTCCCGCAGCATTGTGGTGGATGACCATTTTGTGCTGCGCGTGCCTGAAAATCTTGATCCTGCCGCCGCTGCGCCGCTTCTGTGTGCGGGGATTACCACGTGGTCTCCGCTGGCGCACTGGAAGGTGGGCAAAGGGCACCGTGTTGGTGTTGTCGGGCTGGGCGGCCTGGGTCACATGGCAGTCAAGTTTGCTGTGGCACTTGGGGCGGAAGTCACGTTGTTCACGACATCCCCCAATAAGGTGGAAGACGGCAAGCGGCTGGGCGCGCATCGCGTGGTGATTTCCCGAGATGCCGAGGCCATGCAAGCGGAAGCCAATCGCTTTGACTTCATTCTGGATGCGGTTTCTGCCGAGCACGACGTGAACGAATATCTGGGCCTGTTGCGGCAGGATGGGCACATGGTGCTGGTGGGGCTGCCGGAAAAACCCATGTCTGTGGGGGCGTTCACACTGGTGGGCAAGCGCCGCAGTCTGGCCGGGTCAGCCATTGGTGGTATTCAGGAAACGCAGGAAATGCTTGATTTCTGCGGCAAACACAACATCACGGCCGATATTGAAATGATCAAAATGGATCAGATCAATGTGGCTTATGAACGCGTCCTGCGCTCTGATGTAAAATACCGGTTTGTGATTGATATGGCGTCCCTGCCAGAAACGGCGTGAGAGAAAGTCTCAGAAGTTCTGGCGCAGTCTCATGGAGAGCAAAGTAATGGGAGGCCGAAGGACGGTGTTGAGTGGCAAGCGGGGAAGGTTGGCGCAAACACGGCCTTCAGCCATACATCGGCTTCTAGACGCTTTACCCGGAGAGGTCGAATAAAATGGTCAGGCTGATCTGTTAAACCGTACTGCGTTTCCTGATGGGCTGTTTGAAAAGTCCATCAGGCCAGTCTGGCGTGTTTTTTTAACGCTAGATGGAAGCACCTAAAAAAGAAGGCCGCCCACAGTAAATGTGAAGGCGACCTTCTTTAAAACTGAAAGTGGGAAAAGTGGCTTCAGGCGTCCTGAAGGCTTTCCGCAACCACTTCAAGCAGCTTGCTGTGCATGTTGGCGTTGCCAGCCACAATCATCACATCGTCCGGCATATCATCCAGATCCTGCCCGGCGGGGTCAGTTACCTGACCGCCTGCTTCACGCACGATCAGGATGCCTGCAGCGCAATCCCACGGTTTGATGCCAAATTCCCAGTAACCTTCGTACCGGCCAGCCGCAACCCATGTGAGGTCCAGAGCCGCGGCACCAAAGCGGCGGACACCGGCCACACGCGGCATCAGGTGGCCCATCACGCGGGCGAAGGGCAGGCGCTGCCGTGCGGGCACCTTGGCGAAGGGGATGCCTGTTGCAAACACGGATTCATGCATGTCCCGGCGTGCCGAAACACGAATGCGCCGTTCGTTCAGGTAAGCCCCGCTGCCTTTTTCCGCCCAGAACATTTCACCTGCGGCCGGGTTGTACACCAGCCCGGCTGCAAGTTCGATCTTTCCATCGGGCAGGCGGCGTTGCAGACCAATGGAAATGGCCCAGTGCGGAATGCCGTGCAGGAAGTTTGTGGTGCCGTCCAGCGGGTCCACAATCCAGCGCCACGTCCAGTTATCACCGCCTGAAGCGCCGGATTCTTCCATCAGGAAAGCGTAGCCCGGGCGGGCCCGTTCCAGTTCTTCGCGTATGGTCTGCTCTGCCCGAAGATCTGCCTGAGAGACAAAGTCACCGGGGCCTTTGATGCTTACCTGAAGCTGCTCGACTTCATTGAAATCGCGCAGGAGACGCTTGGCTGCCTTTTGGGCAGCTGTCTGCATCACCATCATGACGGGGGAAAGACGCATGGCCACTGTGTTTTGTCCTGCTCTGGAGTGGTGCTGAAAGATCAGTCTTTGGCGCGTTCTACGTAAGAGCCGTCTTCTGTTCTGACGACAACCCGTTCGCCCGCTTCAATGAAGGGGGGCACCATGGTTTTAACACCATTGGAAAGTTTGGCCGGTTTGTAGGAGGAGCTTGCCGTCTGCCCTTTGACAACGGGGTCAGCTTCTACAATTTCCAGCGTGACCTGCGGGGGCAGATCCACGCCAACCGGGTCACCTTCAACAAGGTGGAGGTTGATGGTCATGTTGTCCTGAAGGAACGGTGCCTGGTCACCCAGCAGATCAACCGGGATCATGTACTGCTCGAACGTTTCCGGGTCCATCAGCACAAGCGTTTCACCATCGGTGTAGGAATACAGATATTCCTTGTCCTCGGTCATCAGCCGTTCAACGCTGTCAGCGGTACGCCAGCGTTCGTTGGTTTTGTTCCCGGTTTTAAGGTCGCGCATTTCCACCTGGATGAATGCGCCGCCTTTGCCGGGGGTGATGATCTGCTGTTTCAGCACCGTCCAGCGACGGCCATCATGCTCGATAACCTGTCCGGCCCGGATCAGGTTCGCCTGCTGTTTCATAACTCGTCCCTGAATGGATTGGGTATTAAAGAACGGCGTTCTACAACTCCAACCCCGTAAGAGCAAGCGTGAGGGCACTGAAACCCTACAAACAGTTTCTGCTCACACCCCCGCTAGACAGAAAAAGAAGGCGTGTTTATAAGACGTTCGACCTGATGCAGGAAGGGTGGCCGAGTGGTTGAAGGCTCCAGTCTTGAAAACTGGCGTGCGGGTAACCGTACCGTGGGTTCGAATCCCACCCCTTCCGCCATCAGGTGATAAATTTCCCAGTAAAAACAAATAGTTGTAGACCATCTTCTCGTTGGTCCCATCATGCATCCCATCTTATGGTTTGAGGTTTCCTGCGGCGTCGGGCGGCGTAAGAAGCGCTCCTAATAATTTATGTTGGCAATAGGGTTCGGGTTCTGATAGAACAAAACGAGATTCTGCTGAGGAGCTTTATCTTTAACTATCCTTCCACGTCATCCTCATACCTTCCCAACGAAGATAACTTTGTCATAATACGACATCTCCCCAAGACAGCTCCGATCACCTGATGCTCCTCAGCATGGTGGTTTCGACAAGACGGCTGGCCGTCAGCCGTCAGGCTTGAGGAGTGCGTATCATGCACGGTACAGACATATCGGTCCCAAAAGGGGCGTTTGTTACCCGGAAGGAGGCGGCGGAAATTCACCTCCATTGCCACGTAAAAACAATTGATCGTTATGTCGCCGCGGGTGCGCTCACCAAATACAAATTCGGGCGCAAAACACTGTTTTTACTGGCGGATGTTTTGGCGCTTATAAAGCCTGTGGGTGTTTTGCCGTCCACCTCCGGCCGTGGACGGGCGTGTGTTCCTTTTCTGTCTTGGGGTATGGTGACCTTCATAGTCTCGAGCGTTGCCATTCTGTGGGCAACGTTCTTTCTCATTCATTAGCGAGATAGCTTTGTAGCGAAATGGGGACGCTTCTTTATGTATGTCCCCATAGTTGCGTGTGAGGTGAGAACTATTCTGTTAAATGCATCACGCGAGGAAATTTTGGACATTGCCTGAGAAAATAAGAGTAGTTAAAATACTCAGGATTTTTTGCGTTGAAACAAGCATAGGATCTCATAAAATTCTGTTTGAATTCCCTATACTTGAAAAAATAGTCTAAAAATCAGCAGGCGTGTGGAGTGACTCGTTTGTATCCTCCGTGCGGCAAGTTCTTATCAGCTTAGACTATTAAAGATTGCTGAGGTCAGTTCCCTGCAATCGCGTTGATAGCGTCTTGCGATCCGAGAGTTATTTCAATTGAACAGGAACGCCAATAGGGCGGCCGTTGGCTCATGCGGATCGTCTCACGGCATTGATCGCGCATGTTCTCAGTGAATGGATTGCTTTTTATCACGGCAGCCCATGAAATAATGGAGGGCGGTGCCTGCGTCATGGCACTCTGGAACTCCGCGACTGCAGCATCATGCTCATGGGCCGCGATGACGACTTCGGTTGCATGCTTCTCAGCCTGTCCGACCTTGTTTTGGGCTTCTTCCCTCTCCTGATCAATCTGGACGCTTGCTGCGCTTACGGTCTGGGCCATCTGGCGACTCATGGTGTCCTGTTCCATTATAACGCCCAACAAAAACGAAGAGAAAATCAGTCCACCAGAAAGCAGCAGCCGATATCCTGGTCGTCTGAGGAATGGAAGTACATCGGCAGCCAGTTCGAAGAAGGCCGCGAGCATTCCATGCGGGGCTCCCACGACGTGACCTTCGAGGGTCTTTGGCGGAGGAGGGGGCGTGGGAGAATGTTTCGTAAGAAGAACAGAGATCTGAGTGATTCGGTAGACGGCTTCCTGCAGCCTCTCTACCGTCTCATCTTGCCGACTTTCGTTCTCTTCGAAACGGGCCGCCAGCGCTTCGAACAGGCGATCTGTTGCTTCGATCCAGCCATGAAGTGGATCCCCGGGTCTAATGCCGGCTTGTTCCGCCTTGCGGCGATACGCTTCAAGTGCGGCAGAGAGTTCCGAGTGAGGGATTTGAGTGTTGCGGGGGGTGATGGGCGATGTCATGGAAACTACTCTTCCGTTGGAATCCAGGGCAGATCGACGTTTGCTTCCCAGAAGCGTTCGGCAACGGTGCGAAGCCACTGAACCAGCATCTGACGTTTGATGGGGCCCAGAGGTGGTATGTCGACAGATTGCCGGTTCTGAACGGCCTCATAAAATCGCAGACGTTTTCGGTCGATATCCGGTGCCGGCAATAGGTCTGGGAGCGAGATCATACGTGCTCCACGTTTCAGAACGTCTCCCAGTTGTCTACTGCCCATGATCGTTTCAAAGGCGACTTCAACCGACTGGGAGGAAGGTTTTATGAATTCATTTAGAACAACAATTGTTCGCTGCGGTCGGAAAAGAGCATCTTCCTCAAGGCTTACGAGGTAAGCCAAGTAATCCAGATCG
Source organism: Drosophila nikananu (assembly GCA_008042635.1). Lineage (NCBI taxonomy): Eukaryota > Metazoa > Arthropoda > Insecta > Diptera > Drosophilidae > Drosophila > Drosophila nikananu. The sequence continues at coordinate 2,139 of VNJV01003496.1, read as the reverse complement.
GCCCCTAAATGATGGAAAAAGACAGGCTGGATAGCGTGCTCGCGAAAAAATGCGACAAGATCAAGACGGAGAGCGATATTTTTTAAAATGAGGTCTCCACCACCAAAATCCAGAATCAGATGATATTTTTCTTCAATTTGACGTTCTAGAATATCCTCCAGGAATGTCATGACATCCCTGTCATCTGCGGTTCGAGGTGCTTCAACCAGATTAGGATAGAATGCCGTCAGTGTGGCATTTGTTCTGTCTAGATCAGCTATTTTCAGAGATAATCCAGATCTTTCGATCCACTCTGCATGCAGTCGTGCATGTGTGCTTTTGCCGGTTCCTCCCCGCCCCGCAAAGATCAGGCAGCAGGGGGTGATGGCACTCTTCTGGGCGAGACTGGTTTTTAGTGTGACAGGCTCTTCATGGTCTGGAACTGGTTTAAGCGTTTTCATGGCTTCCCTCCGATTTGGTAGAGGGTGCATTATTTATGCCGCGAGTCCATCTTCTTATTTCGCATTGTCCTAGATGATAAATGAGTTTTTTATCAGATTAAAACAAATGATATATGATCCATTGGTGAAAATCATAGACGCCTGAGGACGCAGGGCGACGCAGAAAGACGCAAGATTTTTAGAAGGAATTTTCAGAAAAATGCAGAACCTGACAGAATGGTCATAGAGTCACATTTAAGTGATATCGTCCTCGGTGAGGGGACGGGGGCGTTGGACAGTCGTCCGGGAGAGATTCTTCCGAATGCGCTGCAGGTCGGGGTGGAGATCAGCACTCGAAGACCGATCTTCTTTCGCTGGGCGCGGTGGTGTTGCCGGAACGGTCCAACGGTCGGGTTGCGGGCGGTGATGCTGGGCCGGACGCAGCGCTACCTGAGCGACCTTTTTCTGGGCGCGGACCCGCTGCCATGCTTTCCGGGCGGTCTCAAGCGTCGGATGATTTCCGTTGGCATCACGCAAGTCGAGTTGCCGAAAAAGCGCAAGCCATATCGGCCATCGAACACGCTTCGAGCCGAGTTCGACCAGCAACTCGTCATGACGGTACTCCATCCATGCCATTAATGAGCCTTGCCCACTCTCTTTTGCCGCTTCTGAAAGCATGGCCGCCAGCGGGCCATGTTGGTCGTATTTCATGTTCATCCCTTCTTCTGTAGGGTTCTGGCCGTTTTCAGTCTGACATCAGGCTTCTGAAAAAGCCAGACGGTTTCGGCCTCAAAGCGGGACAAGAACGGGACGTCATTGTTGAGAGGCCTTTTTAGGCAGGGCGTAATTCCGACTTTCTACCCCCTGAGATGCGGTTGTTTTCGCTCTCCAGAGGCACTTTTTCGTCCCAAATGAAGGCACGCTACCGCAATTTCATATGCACCCTACGGGATGCATATGAAATTGCTGGGTTTTTTCTTCTTTTCTCTCGTTCTATCGCATTTAAAAATGCTCTCTCTCAACTCATTGTTTTGAAATGAATTTTCTAGAAAAGGGCTTTTCTGACCGGGGTGGGATGGAGACGCTTTTCCAGTGTGTTCTGGTGACTGTGCATATCCGTCAATGCCCCAGAGGAAGAGGGACGGGATGTGTGTGGTCTTTTTCTCCCTTTTTTGGACGACAAGGACAAAAATCATGTCTCATTACCCACTGTCTGATCTGTTTCCTGTTACCGATGACGTTGTGCATTCAACGATGGAACTCAAAGCTCTTCATGTGCTCGAGGGCGTTCTGCAGCTCGAGATCCTTGGAGGCAGCGAAGCCGCTTTTGAGGCTCTTGAGGGCCTGGTCATATTGCATCGCGACATGGAACGTCGTTACGGCCGCCTGGAACAGCTTCTGGCGGCTCCGGTGACGATGAAGCAGGCAGCCTGACCTCTTCAGTCACGCTCTATCTCTATCCCAGACAATCTTTTCATGGCTCCGTATCACGCTGCGTGATCGGAGCCATTTTTTTAGGATACTTCCTCATGACACTGGACTATCGTTTCGATCCCCTTCAGTTTCCGATGGCCGGCGGGGCCGGTCTTTTTCCGCGCCGGGATATTGACCTCTACGCCGAGCTTTCAGCCCGCGTTGGCGTCTGTGTCAATGGCTTTATGTTGGCGGACCTTGGGCGAAAGGCCTGGGATCTGCGCAAGAAATACTGGCAGCCAGGGGA
>VNJV01003494.1:0-10590 GCA_008042635.1 Drosophila nikananu | reverse complement strand
GTCCACGACTGCCACTTTTCCCCTACATATATGCAAATCAAGACATTTAATCAGCTGAAACTGGAGATAACTCCCAAGTTGGGTTGTGCGAAGTGTTAATACTTAAGACATATCCTTCTTACCCTCGGAATTAGACTTATTTCTTTATGCGGGTCAAAGGTCATTGATTAGCCAAAGTCCAGCCAAGTTAAATGCACCACAATAAACCCACTCAATAAGCCACAAAAAAGCCGACCTTGTGGTCTGTGCGTAATAATGAAAGGAATAAGGAAGAAGTCCGCCATCACATGCTTTCTACCCTCCATGGACGCACGACTGAGCACACACGACTTCCCTGCGACTGGAAGGGAAACTCCAGGCGAAACTTTGGTTTTCCCTGCAATTTTCATATTCTGTTTGGTGTTTGCCAGTGAAAGTAACTTTTCCCGCAACCAACACGTCCTCAGAGTGCCCAACTTTTCGGGACGAGTTAAGGAAGTTGCAGATGGATACATACCAAAATGCAAAGTTCAACGGCAACAGCTTCCAGCTCATCTATTATAAATTAAAATTAAATATTAATGGTTTTAAGAGGGCAAAAATCGAAATTGTTAATTGTTAAATTTATTTTCAAAGAGTTTGCCAAATTTCGTACTGTTTTCATACAATTCCAGTTACAATTTAATTTTGTTTTCTAGATAAAATATAATTTTTTCCCTGAAACTTCTTTCAAAAAAATTCTCCAGGCAGAGCAGGGCATTACTTTGAAAAGGCCTTTCCATCAGAACCATCAAGCAACTCCCTATTTCCATGTGTTTTATGTGGTTTTATGACGAGGATGTCAAGTCTCCATGAACACCGTGAAAATGCGAGCTATTAAGCGCGATTAGGGACTTCAAGGACTCTTTATAATAACAATTAGGCAAAGTGTCTTGCAAATTTGTGCACTTTTAGAGGAGAAACCGCCCATGGTGGCCAGGGGGCATGTGGCTGCCCTTACGAATGGAGGCCACTCGACCGACCAGCAAGCATTTATCCATGAACGAGTGGGCTTTTCGTTGCGTTTAACCAATTAGGAAATTACTTGTGTAAAGTGTGTGCCACAACAACTAGAAAAATAAGGAACAAAAATAATCTAGTACGTTTTCCTTCCCACTAAGTAACCACAACCAAACGTGGAAAAAGTCAAGGTCCACTTGCTTAAAGTTTGACGAACGATCAATGCCAATCTCCCTAGAAATCAATGTTAAAAATTACATATATTTTTCTATAAATAAAGAACCAAGTCAAATTCCTGGCTGGCTTTCGTATTTAACTGATAAATATAAAGCTGATCCCCTGAAATACTCCGAACATTATTCTGTATATATTTCTAGCACATAATAAAGATTTTCATTAACAACTCGCTATGTGAGTTTGTATTTTGCAATATGAAAACTTGTAACTAACTAGAAATAATTAATTAATTTGTTGAATAAATATATATTTTCCTTGCTTCTCGCTTCTCGTCCCTGACATCGACTTGGGGTTTCGGCTGACGGTTTCCAACTTTTTTATCAAATATGTGTCAACGCGGATGTATGAAACTAATTGAGTTTAAAGGCGACTACATGGACTCCGCCCTGCCACCAAACTACTGGGAAAATCAAGGCCACCGCCCAGACCAGAAATAATTAATTAAAAAACTTAATCTGCTTGGGCTGTGGTCCTCGGTCGTTGGCTGTAGGTTTCGCTGGTTTTGATTTTGACGGTGGCTTCCTCCCCAAAAGTCTTAAAATTAATTGAAGCTGCCTTAAAGTTTGATATTCAAAGTTAAAATGTAATATTAAGTGTTTTAAAATTACTTGGATTTGTAGTTTCAACAAGTGGCCATATAGTTATTGATTTTTTCCAAAAGTTTGGTAATTGATTTAAGATCAAGGTACCAATAGGTGCTACACATTCATACACAGATAGAAAAGATTATTGAAAAAATCAAGCTTATTTTGCTTGATTTTTTCGATGTGGTGTCTTAAAATTTTTAAATGCGATTCGAGATTAAATGGCCAAATCAATCCCGTTTCGGGATTAAAATGGCAAAATAGACTAAAAATTCTTAAAATAATCCCGTTTTGGGATTAAAATGACAAAATAAGCCTAAAAATTCTTGAATTAATCCCGTTTCGGGATTAAAGTGACAAAATAAGCGTAAAATTCTTGGATTAAACCTAAAAATTCTTAAAAATTCGGTGAGAGCCGCATTTGCTGAGAGAGAGAGAGCGATATTATTATTGGGCTCTCTCCGTAGAAGCAAAGTTGTTCTTGTTTTCTTCGTATGCGCTCATACGGTTTTCTTACTTTTGTCGTTTGGATCTCTATCGCGTGCATTTTGCGGCAATTGTGCGACAACTTTTAAAGAGTGAAGAAGTGGAAGTGGAGTGAAAAAAAGTGAAAATAAAACCGATGCAACAATTTAACAAAGAAAATGTGTATGAATATCTAGTTGGTAAGTATAGCAAAAAATATATTCATACACATATGTACGTATCTATGTAAGTATCTATGTATGTATGTATATGCACTTACATATGTACATTTATATGTGTACATATATACGTAAGTGTCGCCGGCAACTTCAAAATCAAAATCAAATTGTAATATTTTAGTGGTACATATGTACATATACATATAAAGTGTTATTTTTTTAGTATGTATGTATGTATATACAAATTTTTCGAGAGCGACGATGTGTCGCCAAGTTAACATTCAGACTCCGCGTACATGTCTGTGCACGATCGTATTAGGTTGTGTTCGACTTTGTGAAAAATTATTTGTTTTGTACAACTTTTGGTGTAGTTTGTATGTATATACTCACAATCCTATTTGATCGTGCACAGACATGTCGCGTCTACTGTAAACTTTAAGAACTCAGCGCCGCGCACGTAAATTTTGTTTCTAGGCAACGTTGTTCAAGCATGTGTGTATGTACATATACATAAATACATACATACAATTATACCGTTTGCAGGCAAAACTCAGATTTATCTTTTATAATTTATTTTTAATATCATTTAATTCTGAAAATATTATCCTAATTATATTTTTATTTTCAGATTGATATTGATATAAGATGAGTTGAAAGAAACAATTTTAATAACGCAACGAAATTTGTAAGCAACAAATTGCGGTAGCAAACTCATTACGAAATAAAGGTAATTATTATTATTATTATGCACAATCGTTATCGTTTGTCATTAAAAATAATTTCTATATTCCAGATTTTCTAGTTGTAACTCAATTGAATGGTGTTTTGCCCTGTAGTTCGCGTTTCAAGAACAGCGAAATCAAAATCAACAAAAACTTACAATGGCGGATTAGTTATAATAGTTATAAGTAAATTTAAATTTAATTTTAAAAATTGATCAATATGTAAATTTGATTTCGATGTAAGAGAAGCTTGAAGACTCCAAGTTTGCTAATATTTTAATTATTTACTTTATTTTTGCTTGATAATAGTTTTGTACGTGAAGAGCCACCTATTCGACTAACAAGACAAAATAAATTTATATTTACTTATAAAATGGAATGAAGAAATTGTTAATGAATTTGATTTGTACTTCGATAACTGCAAAATATGTAATGTCTTGAAAAATGAAAAAATTATTATTATTTGCAAGGAAATATGTGTAAACGACTTTTATTGTCATTAAAGGTTTCTTTCTTCTATTCTTTAGTTGTTAAAAAGGTCATGAAAGATATAGACATATGTATATCCCTAAACATGTATATAAGAGTTAAATATCTGTAAATATATTGTATCATTATATATATTGTTAATAATATAGTCATTATACTATATTTTAATCAAATTAATGTTAATCGTAAAAAGAAATAAAAAATATAAGCACAAAAAATTTAAATTTAATAGGATTTGGAATTAAAAAGTATAAGAATCTTAGGGATTAAATCAAGAATTGCTGGGCATAACATTTTTAAGAATTACTCGGGATAGAATCAAGTATTTTTGGTATTAAAACATTAAAGAATAGTCAGGATTGAATCAAGAATTTGTGGGATTACAAAATTTAAGACTGTTTGGGATTGAATTAAGAATATTTGGGATCACCATTTTTAAGAGTAGCGGGATCAAATCAAACATTTTCGGGATGGAAAATATTAAGTGTGTTCGTGCTCCGATTAAGAAAATCCGACCTTGGGCCGAAATCGTGCCCACTTGGGATTAATTTTGGCAACAATATCCCGTATTTTTCTATCTGTGTACTTATTAGTTGTAATTTATTATTACGATTAATAAAGATAAAATAGCAATTGATTAGTGAGTTTGAAATGTTGTAATATTATTTATTATTTATTATGCACTCAACGATTGGTTAAGGGAAAAAATACGTTAAAATGTAAATACATTACATTTAAGTTAAGGGAAGAAAAGACGTTATGGTAAAATGTAAATGGGCAATTCCATGATGTCGCACGGGACATTTTTACGCTTTTAAAGCAAAAAAAAGATACAATTAAAGCAATTCAACTTTGGCACAAAACAATCGAGCTTCAATAGCGCACACATGACATTTGAAAGATCCGTCCTATCTGTCCTGTGTCAAAAGTTACACAGGGGTGTCCACAACCCCCACTGTGTCCACGACTGCCACTTTTCCCCTACTCTTCCCTAGCTCTATTATTGGTGAATGGAGTTGAGTTCAGTCAACTTTTCATTTTCAAGATAATTGCAAAAAACTACCGGTGTCGCACGGGACAAAAAATGGAAGTAGTTTGTGACGCGTACCGCGCACATTACTTTCAACTTACGAGTCCACCAACAACAATAATTCTCTCTGCTGACTTAAGGGTCCAACAACAACAACCATTCTCGCTGCTGACTTAAGGGTCCCACGCGAGCCCATCCCCATATTCTCAGGTATCGGAGGCCGGTCCGGCCAGACGCGACAGACCACGCCCACAGACGCGAGACGCCCGCCCACGGAAACCGGACGTCAGACGAGGGAAGCCCTACGTGGCCCGACCGTTCGAGCCGCCCGCCGCCGCAATATCATTTGTCTACTGTAGTACGAATAAAAAAACAGTTTCTTATATAAGCCTAGTTAAGGTAAAACTCTACGCGTTCTCACTGGGACCCGGGTCGGGGAATCCTTTCTAGCACCACTGTCCTGAAACAAACAAATGTCCTGGACGACTCTGGCCAGTCCTGACTACCCGAGGCACGACTGAACGTCACAAGTTTTGTCGGCCTACCGTTCAAAGTCAAAGTTTAGCGAAACCTAAAGGAATATTTTAATGAGTCTAATTTTAAAATGTTGTGCCATCATTTATCTTAATAATGTTTTTGTCTTAAAGCAAAAAGATCGTTTACTTTTTTTTAATTGACTTTGTATCAATGTCGCACGGGATATCATCATTTTTTGGATTTTTTTTTGTAATTCATAGTTATGAAATAAAAAGGTCAACAATTTAATGTGTAAATGTGTGTACATTTGTTTTTGTGTTCAAAATGACAAACTTGCATTATATATACTTAAACTAATATGTGCAAAACAATTAAATAAATTGTTTCTGTTTGGAATACGCAGTCCTAGCTGCTTTTATTGTTTTGCCTTCGTAATAAAAATAATGCAATTTTGAAATGCCCCGACAACTTTTTATATTATCCCATTTTTCATTTAAATTGTGCAAAAGGCATTGCTTCTCTATTTCGTCTGCTGAGATGATGAGAAGTTTGACCTCGTTCATATTTTGTTGAGCGCATTGATAAAAAGCAAAGGCATTTGGAATAACTAATTTTTTGGCCATAGTTAGTTGCCAAACTTTCCTTTTCACTATGGCGCCAACTACATCGACGGCTCCCTTTCCGTGTGAGCTTGCAAAAAAATTCCATTCTATTAATGGGCATTGCAAATAACTGGCAAAGTCGTTAAGGCTATTTAAAATCCATTTGTTTTTAAACTGAGAGCAGCATCCATTGGAAAAAATATATATTTTCGAAAAAAATTCATTGACATTTTGAAGTTCCGTTAGCAGATTAATCAAAAAGCAATAAGCTGATCGCTTATGATAGCCAGCGATTCTGATTTTTGTGCAAACCATGCCACACAGGTAAAAATAGATACCTGGCGGTAGCTAAAATGAGCGCTCTGTATCTCATTTTGATTTGCCAATCTATAATTTTCTGCAAAGTCTACCTGAATTGCTATTTCAGAAGGCTTTAAATTGGCTTTGATTTCTTCAAAGTATTTCTGCTGAGCCCTTTTTACATAAAAATTAGTCTTAAATGATGGCAAATTCGCTTCTAATTCTGAAATTAAATCAGAAAAAGTTAAAGTGATATTGGTCAAAGTTAAGTGGTTGTCAATTTTCCTCCTATGCTGCCATGCTACTTCATCTTCCATATTTGCCAAATATGCTAGAGAAATAAACTTGTATTTTAAATCTGAAATGCATTTATTACAATTGCTTGTCAATCAATCATCATTATAAATATTGCAGCAAACAGCTTTAAGAAAATTTTCGAAGCTATTCGGAAATTAAGTTTTTTTTTTTGCGCAGCTTTCCAACAAGAAACCGAAATTGGCATGGTACTTACAAACGCACATATTGAGTGGCATTTTGTTAATAAGTTGAACATGGCGTGGCCGCAAGCTAAAAAATGTGGACTAAATATTATTTCATCGGGGTGATCTTTTTTATAAAGCTCATATGCATCGGGTAATGTCATTAATAAAAATCTTTTAGTCACGAATAGCCCTTCAACCAAAATAGTGTGCTTCCAGAAGCTTGCACACTAATTGAATCGTTAACATAAAACTGTTTAACGGACAAAAGAACATTTTTTGGCAATGCATTGCTGACAGTGTGATTAGGTTCCTTTAATTTAGTGGGCTCCACATATTTTTTATACAAAAACTCAATAACTTATATCTTTCTGTTTAAGTCTTCTGGAAGCTTCATTTCCACATGTTTAATAAACTGTAAGGCTCGTATTCTAACAGTTTCGCCTTTTTTAATTCCGCTAGTTTTTTTTCTTTGCTTCTGTTTTCGAATCCGCTCAATGCGCCTTCTCTCTTCCATAACTTTTAAGTTTTTTCTTCTATAATTCTTCCCTTCCTTCTCGCCTTCTGCATTCTTATATTATTTTTAGTTCTTTGATTATTTAATTTTTCTTCATCCTTCGTTAAATTTTCCCTCCATCGCTTGCAAATGCTTTTATTGTTTTCCCTCATCTAAAGTAATATAAATTAAACTAAATATACGTTTTTAATTTTTTGGAGGTGTGCTACGAGTACATCGACAAGAAAAAGAATCCCCAGCTGTTCACCGAGGAAGTTCTGGTGAAGACGGAAGCCAAGAACGAGGAGCTCAAGGGCAAGATCGAGAAGTTAAAGTCAAATATGTATGCTTGTCGAACTGCTCAAGACCTTTCCCGACGAGATGAAAAGCTATCGCGCCTATAGGCCTGACTCGCTGGGAGACGGGGATAACCCACCACCTACAGCCTAGTTTTGAAGTCACCACTAGGAATAAACTGAAGTGCCGCTATAATCACCACCTTCTGGAAATGCGGGCTGCTTATTAGCTTCATGTTCGCCTGGCAGGTGGGTAACTGCAGCACACCGCGCTGCAAGTTCTCGATCGTCCTCGTTCTCGGTGATCGGTTTCAACAAGTACTGCGCCTCTAGGTTCTGCTCGTACAGCCCCCAACCCTTGGTTATATTGACTCCAGATAAAAAATACAAAATAGGCAAGAACTCGCCACGTACAAGCAGTAGTGTTGGTAAAGGTATGCATTTGGCTAAATTTTTGATTGAAGAAGTTATTATAGTTTATAAACTAGATAATTATATTTTATTTAACATCGCTAACATGTGCTAGATAGTTTGATCTTCTATTTTATTTAAGAAGCTTTCCAACAATATTATTTATTACAACTCTAATTCTTAATTTATTTTCGAACTTTACAGCACTACCGCCAAGGTGGCGACGATGGGCAAGCAATCTGTTGTCAACAAACTATCCTGCAGTTAGTGCAATAAACACCGAGAGGGAGAGATGGGTCTGCCGCTGTACAAAAAGAACACCTGAGAACGTGCCTCAGAATATTCGATATGTATCGAAATATGTATTCGTTTTATTTTTATTGTTATTATTTATTCTTATTCCTGCTGTTGTTTATTACACAATTTACTTTTGTTTCGTGTAGCCTTTTTATATACATATCAGTGTATGTGCGTCTTCAAGATTTACATCGTATAAAAAAAGCAAATAAAAACATTAAACATTGAAAGTATTAATAAATTTATTATTTAAGTTAATTGTTCAGCCCTATAAAAGTAAGTAAAATACATTTATTTGCATTCCCAAAAGTGAAATAAATCGTCAACATCTAAAGGTGTTTTATGTTATTATTATGATTTCTCTCAAGTGTTTAATATTTGCAAACTTTTCTTACTATTTGGAACCATGTAGTCGTGTTTTTTCCAGTGCATAATTATCACACTTTCCACTTTTTCCGTTTCATTGCCTTTTTTCAACTCAGTACTGAAATATAGGTACATATTACTTTGACTTGCACCTTTGTGCATATTTCGATCTGCCGCATGTGGGCTTTATTGTTTTTATTGCTTGCTTTCTGCTTTTCATTTTTCCACGTTTTCCACTCTTCCGGCAGGGAAAAATGCCCTTAATCATTTACACTTGGCTGATGGCTGCCACCCAACCGCAGGCGGAATCACAGAAAAACCGAATCCCCTTGAAAGTTGAGGCACCAAATGAATTTTAAATCTGCAGCTCGTTGGATATACCAAAAGGACGAGGAGGTACCAATTCAACCGCAGTTCCTGAGCTTAAAGATATTTTAATTATCAAACTCTGACTGTTCTCGTAGGCTTTTAAAAAGGCCAACGGTCTTTACGATGCCGAAGGACAGCTTAAAAAGTAAATGTAATGAAAATCAACCTAATAGCTCAAGGTAAAAATTTAATCTAAATTAATTGGAAGTTAAAATTATTAAATATTGTCTTTACAAATCAGCATCGTGGTAAGAACCGGACTTAAGGAACTTTTCTATATAAAGAAATACCTGTACTTACCTATGGTACTTTGGGAAGCGAACATCCTATATTCAGCTGCCCCAACACCGCTCTCCCTTTAAAATCCAAAAAATGAATGCTTTACATATTGTTAAAAGTTAAAACCCATTTTTTTACAAAGAAAACTTAACAATATATGTAGTAACCGCAAAGCCCCCACACTTCTACGACATAATCCCTTAGAGCATATCAATATTGGACGTTCCGTTGCCGGTTGCAGTTCGCGTCGTCTTGGTCATCTGTTGATTGGTCATCAGAGGCGGTGGACTACCACACCAAACCACCTGGATAAAGTATTTTATTATTTAAATTATTATTTAATAAGAAACAAGAAAAATATTGCTCTCACCTTGCGGAAAGCCTTGCGGAAGTTGTCCGACAGGAAGGCGTAGAGTATGGGATTGACGCAGGAACTACTGTAGGCCAGCACATGCGAAATGATCTGGATGATGACCGAGAGGTGGCTCGGCCCATAGAGATCCAGGGCCTTCAGGACAAGGATTACCTACAAGGAAAAAGGGTAGAAAAACTATAAAGTAAAAATAAGGAGACATTGCGCAAAGCATTTAAGTATTTAAATGAAGATTTCTTTTGGAGCCTGGCCATATGCTGCCACTGACAAATGCCATTGGCACATTTTGTGCACATCAAGGGTCTGATTGAGCAATTGTAATTTCGTTTGCAATTTGTGAGCACATTGATTTTGAGCAAATACTTTGAAGGATGCGAGTGCAAGGAGTCTCAGCAGCTGGCTTATTAAACATTTCAGCAAATAAATTGCGACTGACCGGAAAGGGACATGTCAATTTTGCAATAAATCAAAATAAATACTATCAGAGTGTTTGCCAGCCACTCGAAGGCAGCTGCTGATGGCTGCCAAGTAATGGGGAAATTGAAATTGTATTATTAAAATGGTTGTAAAATGGATAGAAGATCTATATACACATGTGAAAAATACCATCAATTAGTAACTATGGAAATCTTTTCCATGCTACTATTTGCTGAGGATTGTCATCACTTTTGTTTTGCTAATAATCTTCTAATATACTCCCATTATAAACGCAATTTGTATATGAGTCCATCAGATTGCTAGCTAAGTTAAGGAATTTGCCCTATTGAGCACGTTCACAGTTTTCATTGAGTACTATTCCATCATTAATATTACATAATATATTCATCTATTTACATATTTATGGATACGTATTTACTTACATGAATCGGCAGCCAGCAGATGGCAAAGGCCAGAACGACAACAACAACCATCCGGGTGACGCGTCGCTTTCCCTTGCTGCAAAACCAAGAACAAAGAGTTAGCCAGGGAGATACACATATAGATATAGATGACAGTTGTGGGTGTTCGGATTTATGTTTGTCTATACGCAATGTATATAAATAATGCCGCAGTTCGCTGCTCGGTGATTTATGAACTTTGCGTGCGTATGGCGACTTCATTTCAATTCAAGTTTGAAACGCCGCCTAAGCGCAATTCCTGTCACATATAAACATATTTAAA